>JAAAKL020002319.1:0-26565 GCA_010016065.2 Carybdea cf. marsupialis auct. non (Linnaeus, 1758) | reverse complement strand
ATAGCCATTAGAAAGGAAAATTTGTTTTATTGTATCAATTTCTGGGTTTAATTTTTCCTTTGAACAGATCATAAGTGTGCGGTGAACCAAGGTTTTGATAAGGTTTAACTTAACTTAATTAATAACACAATTCAAGATGCAGTTTAATAGACCAAAAATTTTAAGAAAATAATTTATCAAATACATGTTGGTATGAGTGATATAACAACAATCATCACAGTTAGCTTTATTTTCTGCTGGACAGTCATTATTTTTAGAAAACTGCACTTCAACATTCTTGTGTGTACTGTGCTTTAATTGCTTTATGTCTGATTGAATGCTTAACAGCAAAAGCTTTTATCTGCTATTCTTTATGCCAAAGTAAATCTAAATAATGAGAAATAATGTTTTTACCATACCATTATTTGCTAGACGATTTGTCAGCATTGGGGGCTTTCTAAAACTATTCAGTTATGAGCCTTGATTCCATTCTTTTGTAGTGACATGGTGCTTACAATCTACTGACCTTTCATGTGCCATCTGTGCACTTATATATATTTTGTTTTTAGACAACCAACATGATACCATCCACATCTTCAATATTTTACCTGCAGGAAGCTGTAGTTCGTGATTTAACTCTGTCATTAATCCATTCCCTTACTGTTGAAGCATCAGATGAAACTTTTCTGTCATTGGGTATTTGGGTAGGGAGACTTGAGCCCCCCCCCTAAATTTGAAATGCCTCAATGTCAATGTTCATGTGATTACATAGCCTACTGTTTCAATGTTTCATAGCACTTAATATGCAAGGAATATTGAAAAAGGAGAGGGGTATAATTGCCATGCCTAGTAAGAAGATAAAGAATAACATGTTGGTAAATAGATTGCTTTAGTTTATGAAGTCTATAAAGGTTACGGATATTACAGAAAAATACCTGGAAGAAAAGATTTCATTAGTGTTAGTTCAGGAAAATAGGCTTTGTTCATAATTAGAAAAGGCAGAAATCTTCCCAATTTAAGATATTGTACACTGAACATGAAAGGCATGCCATCAAAATGTAAAGATAGTATTCTCAAAGTTCTGCATTTGCCACCCACATTGGTGCACCATTGCTGCTTCAGTAGGTTCCCATTCCATATATGTCTGCACCTACCATCCAAGTGAGATTCTACTAGCAAGTATAGTTTATTTGGGTCTTGCATATAGGGATATGATTGAAAAAGTTTTATGTGGTACAATCATGCTAGTCCTGTTTTAATTGCTAGTAATTGCCCGAACACAAAACTTTTTCAGATGAAGAACTCAAAGATCCGGATTATTTAAACAAGCAGCAAAGTCCTGACTGCTCCTGAATGATGTGTTGAACTGTTCCGGTGAATGAATATAAAAAATATACAATTCCAAGTAGCAATACTCTGGCCACCCATATATAGCCCTGTAAGTATCAACAGAATATCTAACAAACTGAAGGAAAACATGTTAGAAAATGGAAGTATAGTTATCCATGACCTTTCTTAAGACAATCAGTTTGCTGTCCAAGGCTATCGTTATGCAAAGAATGGTTGTACCTTGCGTCAATTAGTAGTTTATTGCTAGAAAGAGGAAAGTAAGGTGTTAAATCACCAAGAGTCTTTTCACTTTAAGTCAGATGGCAAATATAACACTTTTTTGCCCATGAAACTTTCCACATTAGAATAAACTTAATATGTGTTACAATATTGTACCTACTTTTCAGATTGATGTGAAAGTCAATGCAAGAATTTTTTTAAAATGTTTACAACTTTTGTCTGCAATTTGAAGATGGTATTTTGGATTGAAGGCTGAATAAAGTTTTTTGCAACCTGAAAATCATGTACCTGATTTCTTACTTCATGGGTTAATGTGCATTGTTCTCTGCATTTGGGCTTGCACATCATTTTGATCAAAAAGTGGCTGTAGTTGAACTGATGGTGCCCAGCAATTGCAATTTTGTGGAATACAGGAATATATGTTGCTCTTGCAATGTACCAGTTTTGTGTATCAAAAATGAAAGATAGGCTACACTGGCATTGCTTTTAAGTAAACAGTTTACGCAAGAATGTATTCTGCTAGGGACTATGAGGTTCCACCAATACATATCACTATCTACGGCAAGAACTCCTTGATTCCAGTAGAGGATTGAGGATATTGAAATACAACAGCTTGATTTTGTGTAGAGTGTTCAACAATGTTGTTTCTCAGAGCTGGAGAAAGTTGAAGAAAACAGATTGTGTTGCTTACCAGAGGTATTTGGATGATACATGTAGCATATTTTTCTTATCAGACTGCAGCCATATTGTTTTTGGAGGACTTAAACAGTGGTTATTGCAATGTTAAGTCTGTGATGGAGGACCAGTCAGACTGGAAACTTCCTGCAAGAGAGATGTGGCTGACATGGTTGCATGTTATATATAATAAATGTGAAGCCATGTTGTATTTCGGAGCAATTAAACTTTTGGCATTTCAATATTAATCTTATGAGGAAGTCAGATGGGAAACTTCCTTCATTGGATGTTTTATTGGACAAAGGAGTTTGTGGCTCCTTTGAAACTAGAATTTACCAATAGTGTACTCATGGGTCTATTGACCAATTTTTATAGCTATGTACCATTGACGTACAACCGAGGGTTACTCAATAGACTTAAATCTTATATGATCAGCAATAGGGTTCAAAACTACCTTCAAAAAATATTTGTTATGCTTCAATTAAACCATTCCAAAACCACCATGTTTAAAAGATATATTTGACAATGTCAATAGTTTTCCCTGATGGAATAGAACAGGAGCTTAATACTTATGAAGCTGCCAACTTTAGTTTGAAGGCAGCGGATACAGCAACAAACTTTAGTAGGAGCCCAATTCCAAGAGAAGAAGAGCATATGGCTCCATAAATAAACTATTTAATAAGCCAGAAGTCTCTTTTAAGCAGGCGCTTTAGTTTTTCGAATTTTCCGTACTATCTGTACATTACCAGGATTGAAGCACAATTTCCTACAAAAGTGGCTTTACCTAAGGAACCTCAGTCTAGTGTAGTTTTTAGAATTGCATTTTCAAGCTGTTATATTGGCCAATAAATGCACCAATTAGAGACCTGCATGGCTGAACATTTGGGTAAAAATAAGGTCACAACACATCTAAGGGCAGTAAAATGTACATGGCTGAAGCCAGACCCAGTTATTTTAGTGTCATTAAGGAAGGTCAGATACGTTATGTATTAGAAATTAAGGAAGCCTTCTTAAATGAATAACACCAAGCCCCCAGTCAACAGTAAAGCGCAACAGTCATTTACGTTTCATGCATTCATGGACAATCATATATTTTTAGTATTCTTCTCGTAAATGCATGTTCTTTGTTTATTACCATGTAAACAAATTCTTCTATCAAATTTGTTACATAGTTTACATACAAAGTTAATGCAGAAGATGTACTAGTACCACTGACAATGAAATTGTAGTCATTGAAACACTTACAGAGCTAAGAGAATAAAAGCATTCCTAAGTTCTCTTGTTTTTGTTTATCAGCAGCAGCAGCATCATGATGCATGTGATAGGTAACATATGGCCCCAGTTCACAACCTTTTGTTAGGAAATTCGCTATGTAACCTTTTTGTTATTATCATTATCATTATTATTTTGTTAATGTTAGCGTAGTGGAAGGTGCCCAGATCAGGAGTTTACAAAGACAGAGAAAGAAGTCAGAAAGGATTACATGTTCTTGGTGAAGCTTCTTATAAGGAATCTTATGTTGACCAGCTTCGGTGGTTGTGAGATGCAACTTAGGTGTTTGAATAAGAAAAAAGGGATTTTGGGGGTCTGTAATTAAAGACTAGAAAGATCTTTTAACTATGATGGTATTTTCAACGAAAAGGGCAGTGATGTTTTCTTATATACAAAAAGAAAAACTTGAAAGGCTTACTGTAAGCTTATTGATTGTATCAAAGTAGAAAATGAAGGCTGTACGTACAGCTATGTACGGAACGTAGTAGATGAACAATGATAGTATGTAGTCCAGTACCCTGCGAGTTGCTTCCGTTGACCGGAGAGTTGGACGCGAGGAGCCTTCGCCCAACGTTCTAGCAGTGTCACACCCTCACAGTACGAAAATGCAATAGTTTTGTTCTTAGTTTTGCGACTCTAATGTATTTGGTAGACAGTATTGTACTGTAGCTAGGTACTTAGGCACGTAGGTTTTGTACACAGTTAGGGATGTGATAGTGAGGTAAGCATGTAAATAGGTAGAAAGATATCGAAAGTAAAGTCTTGATGTCAACTCGTAATCCTCTGCAATAGCAACTTTCGTGTTTTAGAACCTAACGCCACATTTGTGTTTGGGTGATTACTAATCGCTAGTCAGATAATAACCACTTGCATGCTACCACTGATATACCACATAAGAGAAGATAGGCTCAATAGGCGGTCTTTTATTTTACCTAATAGCCTCCTCTCCTGCGATCACGGTTTCTCGAAGTTGTTAAGTTAAAAACTTTGAATAATAACACCTATATAACTTTAGTCGTCCCGTTAATAAAGAAAGCCCAATTGGAACAAGGTGTTGTGAACCTTTCTCTTTCTGCCATCTTCATTGATGAGGATGGGGTTGTTTTGTAGATATATAAATATAAATTTTATTCGCATGGGTAACATCCTTTGCATGGAGATTTTATGTTTATAAATAGATTTATATCATATCCAATTTGTATCTTTATATTTATTGCTTGTACGTTTTCCTTCTGGTGGTAAATTAATGCCTTGCTTACTTCCTTGCTTTCTTACTTGTACTTCGAAGATAACAAAAACATATCCTTAATTATTGTACAAAACCTACATATCGCTAAGATCAAAAATAGAAGTATCAATGAGTTCATGTTTGTCCACATGTTTACTATGGTATCCACTCATTCGCACGTGCGATTATTTCCCCATGCATGTATGCATATTTATTCATCAGCAGTTACCCAATTGATCATTCAATTAGTTACTGTTCTTTCCTTCTGAGGAAGAAAACCTTGCGATGTCTCTTGGCCCTCTGGACAAGAGAGTCAGCAGGCACATCTCGGTATGAACTTCAGTGCAAAACTAAACGTCATTTTTCACAGATATTACATAATGAAGTTATAGTGTAACAATTTTCCTTATAGGAGTTTGTTCTTCAAATGCCTTTCGCAGTCAGCTGCCAATAAGAGTCAGTTCTATGCTCGAATACACAAGGTTTCAATTACATGATATATTTTCCATGTATATAATAGGAATCAGACGGCGGGGAAATGTTAAATAGAAGAAAATCTTCAGGAGCGGAAAGTCAGAAAAGTGATGGTGAAAACACCGGAAGGAAATCGTCAAGATCAAAAGTAGGGCAGAAAGCCAGTACGACTGGTTTAGAACAAGACGATATTGCAGAATTGATTATTGACCCAAGAGATATCAAACCAGTACCTGTGGGACTTCGAATGCCAGCTGAGTCTTCAGATCCGGAAACAGTCAAGCAGTATGTTAAAGATCTGCGTGCGCATCAAGAAGATGACATGACAGAGGAAGAATTACAACAGGAAAAGGAGTAAGCTTACTTTGATATTTCGAATAAATGATGATCTTTGTACATCCGTCCGAAAACTGAGTTTCTGTCAATATCAGGCCCAACATTTGGCTTACTTTTCGGGGTTTTAACCAAAATTGGGCATGATACCGTTCCACAATAGGGTAACAAATTATTACATATAGGGTAGTCTCCAGACGTTTTTGAATAAAATATATGATGTAGTAAATGTACCTTATTTTAGGAAATTAACAAGTCACTTTATTAACAACTTGCAAAAATTTAACGCGCGGGAAGTTAGCGTGATTCTCAAAACTTTAATATTGGATTACACTCTTCATTGCATTGCGATGGTAGTGTATTGATGAAGATTAAGGAAGGTTAAAAACTATTCGTTTTTTCTCGCTATTTCCTTAGCTAGAAGCAACGTAATACGTATCAAAGAAAAGGATTCAAATCAAATCGTGCCTTTTCTGGCGACCCTCACTACCTTAGTTATTCCAGCTGCCCCCATTCCTTAGATGGCTTCACGCCATTTTCTTTAAAACGTCCATAGATCTTTGTCGTTATTTCAGCATGGACTGGTATGAGGGTTGACAATTTCGGGTCTACTTTCATCGTTGCTACACCTTTCTCGGGATCCGGTTCCTTCGTTACGAGTCGGGTGAAATAATGCTTAATATGGCTTTTCAATCTATTTTAATGAACCAATGGTCGCCAGATCGAGGGGCTACAGTAAATGGGTCATGTTTCTCGGCACCATGGCCATAACAATGTTTTAGTAATCAATTGTGACTGTTACCAGCTACGAAAGTTTCATTGCATTGATAGAGATGGTAACCTAAAGGAGCGATGGGGATACTTTAACGTCAATTGGAAGAAGTATCGTACCCAGAATATGTGGAATGTTCGGCCAATTTTATATAGATTCATATAGATACTGTTGATAATCATTATATTGACACTGACGGATTTGATGTGGAATTTGAGGATGATCGACTCAGGAGCACAGTATTTTTCTCGTGTAATAAGTGTTTTTACCAATCCCCGTTGCAATTTTTACCCAGAAATTTTAAGATTTCGAAATTCTTTTCACAAAATTTATATCCAGTAAATTGAAATGTAGTAATGGGGCTGATAGCGATTGAATTAGGAGGTTTTCAATTCCTTTAGTTTGTGCTAATATTCGCCAGGTACCAACTTGATGTGCCGAGTGCATGCCTACTTTTGGGGTCTTTTCTTGCTTGTTTCTTTTGAAATTGATCTGATCGACATAGACGATGTACTATTACAAACTGGGAACATTTTGATCAGAAGCGCCTAAGCCGAAGCTTTTCAAGTGTTGTCAATGCCCTTTAGTGGCCTGTACCAGTAGACGGTCATGGAAAAGGTTTGAGGTATAACTGTGTCATATGTATGGATTACACTTGAGTTGATTTTTCTTTTGGGGTACTACAGGATGTATCTTTACCATAAGGTAACATCATATTCGAAACGCATTTAATTTTGTAAAAATCCAAACGGTAAGCTGCTATATGTTTGCATATCCAAAAAGCAAATATACCGTTGCTACACTTTAAAAGCACGCCCTTAAATCTTTGCAGCCCACCTACGATGTTTGAATGATTGGTCTTGGTATTCTTTTAAAGAGTCCATGAATTGGTGAGAGAAGGGTGGGGCAATGGCAAGAATAGTTTTCAGGGAATGATGATGGTAAAAGGTTGAGGAACACTGGTCTAAGTGACAACGTTGTTCAATTATCAGTATGTTAAGGATGTGAATCGAGCCATCACAGCTTGTGATTGTAAGTACATTTCTCTCCAAATATGATCGCTTAAAATATCGTTTATTAATATTTGTTCTTAATTTGCAGGGTACAACAGCAACAATTGGCAGAGATATTTCGCCTAATGCAGAATTCCCAAGAAAAATTCGGTATCGAAAGCCTCGATGATATCGAAGAGCAAATGAAACTGTACAGTAAGACGTGACTGCGGTAGTTTCACAGTCGCCATTTCCTCCCTTGAACAGCATCGAGCCAGTGTTCTGTAAGGGGTGATACAAGTACCTCAATTATGTTTTGGCGGTACATTTTTGGCTCGTAGTCTTCATTCAATGTAGAGCGTTAATAAATACTACATTTTCATATGAGAAGGTTTCTCAAGTGTGAGCTTCATGGTGGTAGGGCACGTTCGACTTTCTTAGACTTCCGTACGTCTTACAAGTTTATCATGACGGAAACCGATATTTCCTATTCAGCTGTCGCCGGAGACGAAGCGAAGCAGCAGGATTGTTTTACACTCGTCGATCGCAGATTCTTATAAGGTCCTCTTATCAGCGCCTTGCTTCCCATATTCAGCCATCATTACTTTATTTACATGTCAGATTTTACTCTTAAACACTTCATCCAGTGGCATTGGTAGGGAGTTCATTACATGTCTTCGTATTTAAGACGTGTTGCTGCAGCAAATTGTTCAACATACACCGCATGGTAACACAGACGACTTTTTAAGGTTCAGGGACATATAATACTGGAAGGGTATCAGAATCTAAATGTGGCATTTTTGTGAAGATAACCATGCATCACTATCGTTGCAGAAGCGCCATTTTCAACTACGTTCACTGCTACATGCACATAGTAAATAAAGAGAGACATCTATACACTATTGGTTTCGGATAGGATTTATCTTGGGAATTCGAACCCGAGTGGCATGTATGGTTTTAGTGTATTAATTGACAAACTAGGAGCATCCTAGGGGTTTTGTAAGTTGTAGTGCCTTCCTTTTTATACTTTGAGGGCAAATTCGTATATAACAGGCGAGCAGGGAAATTGTAGGGATTACTCCATAACACTTGTTTTGTTGAAACAGATGCAGCAACTTTAGTTTCGAGAATATACTTGGCGACTTTGCAGTAGGATTGTACCTTTCTACTATTGCACTGTTATAGTGGCAATATCATAAAAAGATGGCAGACTGCATTTAAGAACTGAAGCATTTGAGTCGGATAAGATAGTGCCACCGTAACTCATTGATCCTGTCATACTGTAACCAAGCCCCACCCAACTCAATCTGTAGAAAGAAGTTCTTGTGAGCAGTCTCATCATGTATTAGGCCCTAGGAGGCCAACCCTCTAACAAAGGGCATAAGGGTATTTCCATAAGGCAGTTGTGGGTATCATTCGAAGTCTCTACATGTTCATCGGTTTTCTGGAAGGCCAAGTAACTTATTTCCATTTGTTTATTGGGTAGCTAGGCAAATGCTTGTCAAAGTTTGATTTCCGCCGGACATATTATCCCCTCCCGTCCACATATTTTGTTCAGAGATAGTTGGCAGTTCTAACAGTGGAATACGTTGCTGAAGAAATTTCTCAAACTAGGAGCATTCCAATCATAATAAAGCTGTTTTAACTTTCACGGAATCCTAGTTTGTGTAGAAGGCAATTTTTAGTTTGTATTAGAAGTTTGGTTGGAGGCAAGCGGACCATCGCTATTACCGAAATAGAACTATGTCTATTCCTGTGAATGATGTGCACTTACTCGCACGAACTGTCTTCATGAACTGAGCTTTAGTAAATCATAGTTGATGTTATTCTTAGTAGTCGTTGTGCTCCACAGAGGCAGCTGTTACTCATCCAGCAAGGAGAATGGTTGTATCCGTCATTTGACTGTATGAAACTGTTCCACTGTGGAGCTGCGCTATAGAATTCGACTAAGAAATGGAAGAAGATTATCCTTTTTGTTTAAGAAACTCAGCCTACAAACGAAATATTAACGTTGATATAAGGATGCTCCAGCATACGTTCCATGCACAGAATCTCGGGAGCACTGGAAATACGATTCGAAGTCTTTTCCGTGGTGCTTTTGTCGTTCTCGTAGCGACCATTAGAATGATGAGCTGCCAAAACCGTTGTGTAGTGTTTTCTAACTTCGATCCACCCCGTTGAAGTTATTGGAATACTTATGTTACGTTACGATGCATGAAACATCTCAATATGCATGTGTTCGATACAAACAGCATATTGGTATGCTAGAACGCAGAATGGTAAAGCTGGTGCGTAATCATAAGTCCGTTACTTGGAGAGTTGTAAGTTCATGGGAAACCTTAATCTAATGCCAAGAATCTATTGCCGTGACGAGACGGTTAGTTTACACTGCTTCACTATCAGATGTTTTTTGGTTAGATTCTGAAAAATATTTCGTAGTGTCGCTACAAGATTGAGACTGTAGACTAATGTAGTAGCACACGCTGATTTCAGCCAGCTTGTATTTGCAGGGCAGCTTTCACGACGTTGTAATTTCATCACTCTATTTTGCCGAATTTTATTGAAGGAGTTGTTTAGTGTTGGCGAAGTGGATCGGCGAAGTGGATGCTTCACAGGAGTTGATATTGGCCATTATCGTTATATCCTTGTGATTGTGTCTAGCTGCACGTCACGTAACACACCAAGTCAGTGTCAGCACGTTTGGTACAACCTCGCCTGAAAACCTATATGTAATTTGTTAAGAACTCTTTAAGTTCAGTACGAAGCGGCTATAAAACGAGCAACAGTGCAACGTGCACCTAACAAGATCTACAATAACGTGGAAACTTTCGACGCCTCTATGGCCATAAAAATGACAGCGAATTATCATCATTTCAAAACAATGAACCATACCTTACCTCAGCCCTTATACGAGCTGAACGGTTTTGACGTATGGAACCGAGCGCATATGCTTAATAATCTTCGGTTTCACGGTTGTGACCCTCACAGTATGTTGGCTGTCTTGAACCTTACTTTTCCTTCGTGTCATGTGCTGCCTACTAGTGTCTTACTATATTATAAATTATGTATCATTAAACAGATTAAAAAGGGGGCGGTGAGCGACATTAAAAGAATTTGATAAAGTGAAGTCTCTGCTTAAATTTATCCATTTTTACTGTAATTTAAGGTATATGTTTAAAATTTGGTGCTGTCTGTATGTCGACAATTTTGGAATTTTCTGTTTCTAGTTATACTGAATCATACCGCGTTACGACTTAGCGGTGATCGGTTTTTCATTATTTCGGGTTTAGGCTGATAGTATTTTTTAAATACATTTGTTGCCTTTCGATCTTGTAAATTGAACGTAAAACGCTTTCGGTATAGTAACATATTAGCTTTGTTGACTACGGAGGAGGTTCTTGCATTATAAAATGTAAATACATTGTTACACGTACATTTCATTCTCACATTCTCAGAAATGATGGCTAAATGACACTAGGTTTCTCTAACATATCATCAAGAGGAGTGCTTCTTTGCTACTGTCATCTCCGTTTTATTGTCGCCCTTTCACAAGAAGCAAGTGCTACGCTGCGGCACCATATGTACATGGTATTACTATGTCATCTTAATGAGCTAGACAACGAGTAAGCTTGGTACTGGCCCTTGCTGTTCGTTGTAGATCATGCACTTATCCTGGCTATGTTTACTTTAGTTGGGAAATATATGTAGCCTTGATAGTGAAACATGAAATTGTGCGAAGAACTATGCTCCCGCCAATAGAACGTGGTCGTGCCACTACTTGAGTTTATTTCTGGAAAAGAATAGGGATTTGGGTAAACTTTCAACGAATTCGTTTTCTCGGTTTCGAAACGATTTGAATCAATCATACCATACGAATGAGGGTTCTTGCGGATCATTTTCGACGTGAAACGTACTAAATTGTTAAGAGATGAGAAATCTGTTTCGTATTTTTGTCTGTAATTACATCCATTTTTCTGTTTGCTTTCTGTTTCTACTTCTTTCAAAGTAACACAATACCTTAAAGTGGGAACCCTGCTCTGTATCGAGTGAAAGATTTAGACAGGGTTGAAGACAAGGTATGCTGATGCATCATTCGTCCCATTGCTGACGTCAAACAGCTCCTTTTGTCTTTAATGCAAATGTCTATGCAAATGTGCTGCAGGTGTAATGACGCCCCTCTTATCATATTTCAATGATCTCCTAGTTCAGTCGAATACTAGCACTACTTTGGCCTTTACCGTTATCGATTTTGAAGTATTACTGCGCGCTACTGAAAGGGTATGAAATATTCATTGGCTTTTGGTAAAGCTAGTGCAAACTCTCTCACTGCTGTTGCCGTTGTTGAATACTGTGGTTTCAGAAAGCGTAGCAGGTAATTATCTTTTTAATGCAAAAAAGTGGTAAACGTATTTGAAGAGAGTACTTTGCATTTAAATAGGTTGAACATCTGCAGTTGCAAAGTTGAAGTACCTGCTAGTAATAGAGTGATGGGAAGGAGGTGGCATTCAGTGAAAAGGAGGCAGGAATGCACCAACGTTGATGCGAAGCCACAGTTGTGTTGTCTAGGCATTTGGTGATTATGGTCTCTTATTTAACTCGATACACCACTTCGCAAGCTACACACACCACACACTTAATACGTCCAAACAACCGGTTCTCTGCTCCACTTTCTCTAGACAATAGGCCCTATTTTTTACCTGGACGATAAAGAAGAGGAGAAGTCTCGATCTTATCAGTCGTAGTTGACGTCACAAGTTTATGGTCCCACGGCAACTTGGAGGTCGAATTAAACCGATGTAAGCGGTACGATATGCTACAGTCAAAGTGGAAAAAGGCTCTAATCCTAGAATTATTTTTGAAAGGCTACTGCGTTCCTACTAGTCTTGGTAGGTAGAGAAACTGCCTCGCAGATTATTAGGAGGTATGATTAGAGATTACAACTGCCAGATTATTTTCGAATTCCCAGGGGCATTCATTTAAACCCGACTCGATTAGTTCGTTGATAAATATCACCGAGAAAGACAACAGGCACGAGTAACATAGCGGTTGCTTTGTATCTCGGGTAGATGGTGGCCACTCTCTGAATGCAGGAAAGATACCTGGGATTTGATTTCTAGTGGTGCAAGCCTGCAAATTGCCCGCAAAGAGGGTATGATGAGAACAAAGCACACTCCGTTAGTCTGTGACGACAGAAAATCATTTATAAAGCAATAATATTCCCACATTTCACTGAAAAAGCACCCCGTCCAAAAAAACTCTAGAAAATATGAAATGAACATCTCATCTCGTAAGTCTCGAATTTGATTCAGAAACCATCGAAGAGCTTCCCACTTTCGCAGCTCAAAACTACTACTATTTTAACAGAATAACAACACTTTTTTTAATAAAAACATTTAACAACTACGCAGTACTTAAGACAAAGGGGGTTCTTTGAATATTGATTTCAAGTGGCCAAACAAATCCTTCCATTTACTGATATCTGTTTATTAGATAAATGTTTCACAACGATATACGGGTGCCTGTTTTCACAAACTTAAAAGGGATAAGGGTCGTGTATATAAATGTTTTGACAGAGGATTTCCTAACATTTAAGGGAATATTCTTCCTTTCGACTACCGGGCCCTTTTTTGTAAAAATGGCTCAAGGTTTGAAAAGAAGGATTTATTTTAAGTTAGCAACCCAATAACAACCTTGATTCGCGTTTAATGATTTGGAATTAAAAGCTTAAGTTGACACGGTGAGTAAATTTGTCCTTTCAAAATGAGAAGTGTCACAACCTGCCAAGTTTGAATGTTCTAGAGTTAGCGGAAGGTGGGAGGGAGTTATTCGGAACGAGAAGAAAAAAGACTGAGTTAATCTTGGCCAAAATTTATCCCGCATCAATACGAATGGAGTCACGTCCTGCCTCTCTGCTTATAGTGTCTTGAAGTCAGCAACCAAAATATTGATTTGATCTTAGAGTAACTTTTGAAGGTAGAAATCCATGTATCTCCTGTAGTTTCTTGTCGGCATCATAAAAGCAAGACATTTAAATAGTTTCATCCTTTCAACAAGTAACGTTTGGAATATATTCCGAATGAGATCCCTGCTATCTTCTGTATCCCTGTTTCCTTCCGTTTTCCTGGACTTTTGCCGTATCATTTTTGAACTATGACCTCTGAGACGTATTCTTACGGATGTGATTTAGTTCGACTGGGTATTACGTTGTTGCCTCCTAATAGACATTACCTAGTCAATAATACTCACTTTCAAGTGATAGTTAGGCTTGCGTATTCCAATGACGCCACGAGCCATATTCACGGCAGCTGGTCTTCCGGCCAGTTTAGAAGATCGGAAGGTGGGAACCAGACAAAACCTGAATCTCGAGAAGCTGTGGAAAGCAGCATGGCGGAGTTTCTGCCTCAGCATATGAGTTACTGCTAAAGATGAACAGCCATGATGTTGAAAATATTTTCAACTGCAACATGATAGCCCAATTTTGAAAGCGACTTACTTCTACAAGACCAGCATAAGCAAAACATTGTAGCCACCAAGAGACTTATAAATTGAAGCGAACTCGACTGAGTAAATAATATAATAAAGATGATAAGTATTGTTCTTTGTACATGAAGAAATTGAACCTTTTTTTCTTGGTTGGTTTGAGCTATGTTTTTCTAGATTTAGAAAGGTACCTTCAACATCGTTCGTAGCGATTATCCGGGACCTTTCGTTAGAGAAATCAGCCAGTCACGTTCTGTAGTCGGCGACAAGCTGCTTGGGCGTTTCAAACTTTGATTTCGCCCAATAAAAGAAGCGTAGCTTTTGTGCTCAGAAGGCAACCGCTCCTTAAATAATGGTGTCGATGAACTACCGAAAAACATGTTTGGCTTGATGAGGTATGGAGGTGTTATGGTTTCTTATCAAAGAGACTTGCTTTGACTGTGAATTGCGTAAATAACTAAAGTGCCTTTGCTAAGCCACAATATTTTCTGTGGTTGAGTAACATTGGAGGTCGAGGATACTGTCAGACAGGAGAATGGTTTGTGGTAAATACTTTGAGCTTCTCAGCTTAAACCGTCTGGTACTGCTTTGAATAGTGGCAGAGGTTGTGTGGGGAGGACAATTTCAAATTTTGATACTGCTGTCACCGACATACGGATGATGCTGCGCCCCTTTCGTGTATAGAACATGTCTTGAAATGCGTTTCACTTTGGAAAAGTACCGCACGTTCTACTGCCACAGCTACGAGTGACTTTAGCTGGAGGCCAGCGGTGATTTTTAATTTTGCGTAAGCATTCCTGTCTACCTCCCATTTCTTTACTATCATCTGTTTATATCTGCTTTCCTCTCTCTCCTATCAATTATCGTCAAACGTACCGTAAAATGAGCTCGGCAAGTGATTTTATAGGGGTGTGCAACAAGAAAAGGGTCCTCAATGGATCTGAATAAATTTCAGGGGTTCCTTACGTATATGAAGGGGCTCCCAATTATTTGAATAGGATTAAACAACTGATGTTTCCAGCATAGAGAGATGATGTCACATTTGGTTTGCGTATGATAAAGATCCGGGCAAAACCTCAAGCATACGGTTAGCTGATCATCAAAAATGAAGACATTATTCCTTTACTCGCCATGGTATTTCTGACGTACAATCATACTTGAAAATAACAAATACCTTGATAATATATCCGTTTTTAGTTTTGCAACATGCATGCGATGCAATTCATGAACCTTGCACTTGTAAAAAGGATCTATTGATGAAGTCGTCTCTAACCTTACCTGTCTTCTAGCAGCATCAACTCCACCCATTACATCTATACGCCTTCTTAACAAGCAAACAACTGTATCTCAACTGACGTAACTATACTTCAGTTCTCTCTTTCTTCTCTCAGTAACATAGCAAGGCTCATACTCATATGAGAAAATGGGATAAGAACTTACCGCATTTGCATTATTTTGGGGGTTATTTAGTTAAGAGCAATTCCAATAACCGTGAATACACATTCCTTGGGTTTTTTACAGGTACACCAAATCCAGCAAAGAAAGAGCACCTTTAGGAAATCCAGAGTAATTAAGATTTGCTCGGTTTAACTTGTGTACATTCCGATTTTCTACGGCTTCCCCTGTCATAGTATAACACTGGTGCGTGGCTATATACTTTGAGATGAGTTATTGCTGTTTAACATGGTTAAACTTTCATGATAGTGATCTTATAAATGTTTTGCGTCTGCAAATTACCTCATTGAGAGTACCACAAAAAAAGAAGAGGCCACGGAAGCCTTTTGAAAGTCGTATATTCTTTTGGTAACTGAGCTACTTCAGCTTGTTGAGTCCACAGATATGGTTTTGAGGAAAGCACTGGGCAACAATGTTCTTATCTATGATTGTCAACATAAACAGATTGAAATATTTTTAAAATTTTGAACTGCAGTATAAGTGGATTGTGTGCCCATTTCTTTATTCGGATTTTGGTTGCGAAGAAGCAGTTCAGAAGACTCAACGATGTCTTTTCTAACGTTGCTGATCTTCTTAAAACATGATCATTAAATTTTGTTTGATATAGACTTTAAAACTCCTGATGCCCATTCAAGGTACCATCTTTGTCATTCATCGAGCGCACCTGCTATAAATGGATCCCATTTAATTCTGGGAATTGTTGCATACACTTAATTATGAGTTGCCTTCCCTTTCCTTGGATATTTATTTCCTCTTTGTAGTCCATTTTTCTTTCCCTACGTCCATCCTCACCTCTGAAGGTATGGAATAATGGACTCGTGCACCAATCTTCTCCATTGCCTCCTCTGCCTCGCAGTGTTCGTACACTCTGTCATCGATCTGCCAGTCCACACTCTCACAACATCGATCAATCCGTGCGTTTGTCGTCCTCCGCATAAGCTGCCATAGGCCTGGCCTTTGGGAATGTAAGTAGATAGGTCCTGATCCCTAATCAGATAACCAAAATACTGTACTTTTCTTTCTCTTAAAAGTCAGTCCTGAAATGATCTTGCTGGGTTTCCAGTTCTTGGAGGATGGATCTGTTAGTACAGTGATCATTCTATTTTATGGTTAATATCTGCCTGTAGTATGTCACTTTGAATGGTCGGTCGAAAGTGTCTATGTTTCTGCGACGTACAAGGCCACAGAACATACTATAGTCATGATTAGCCTCGATATGACCCATCTGGGTAATGTATGGTCTCCACATAGATACTAAGTGACTTCATCGCTCCTCCAGTGGGACCTAACCGACTCCATATCTCACAACCTGTGCCAGTTGATTACTCAGTAATGGAGCCTAAGTATTTGAAATGGCTCACTTTCTCCAACGGATGTCCACGTCATTAAATAGTCAGTTGGTTTTGTTCTGCCGCGGTCATCACTGTCGTTTTTCCAGTACAAATTTGCAGCTGTGACCTGCACTTTGTCCACCAACTTTGTCCAGCAATTCTTCTAATTCATCTGCGAAAGTTGCAATTAGCCCAGTGTCGTCATCAAAAGGGAGGTTGTTGAGGTTTGGCAATTGATGTTGATACCGATCGACCCGGCCTCATCTGCCAACCCGTTTCGAGTAGAGAATGAAGAGTAGTGGAGAAACAAGGCATCTATGTCTGACACGCTTTTTGATGATAAAACAGTTTGACATTTTCCCCTTCTCTCTGACCTGACGCTTGCCGTCCGCTTTACAGGTACCTCAGTAGCTTGAATATATGGTCGCCATTACTCACCTTCTTGAGTACTATCCACAACATTAAATGCCTCGCCGAGCAGAAAGTCTCCTTGTATTCGACGAAGCCTAAGTACAAGGGAACATCGAATTCTCGTGTTTTCTCCATAATCATCGTTAGAATGAACATCTGGTCTCTTGTCCCAACTTTCCTCTTGAAACCCAACTGCATATCATATGGTCCCTATCACGGGGCTGTAAAAACGTCATGTGACACTCACAAGAAATAAATTGTTAGAAGAGACCAATGAGAGCCGACCTTTGTCAGCCAAGCCATGCAATCCCCAAACAAAGATCAGTAACTTGTTAATATAGCACATAATCAATATTTCTATGCAATTGCTGAAAGAGTTAAAAGTTATCCATATAGGTAGAAACAATCACTCCTACTATTATGATTGACAAAAGTGGGTGGGGGTTGGGGCATGGTTTTTTACTATAGATATTTAGAAGCCTTTTCCCTTACGTCTTGCAGTGTTAACAATGATATTTTCCCTATCATTGTATGAAAATACACTCATGAAACCATAATTAAGAGTATTAAAAAGCAAAGGAAAAAAATTGAAGAAGTCATTGTGATTCAAATGGGCTGATCAATAGGAAAGACACTAACTCCAGACGTTTTTATCAAAAAGAATGGTAGAGATAAAAATAAGTTCCCGACAATAGCAGTAGAAAAAATGTATTCAAATGGCTGCAGCATTCTGGGCTTTGAGTATCTTCATTGTACTGTATTTGAAGTTATAAAGCGTCAACTTTTGTGCCAAATTGTAAAGGATTGCATGGTCGACAGTCAGTGGGTGCTTTATGCAATGTCGATACATTTTATAAGAGCAAACTGCAAGATTACTTAATTCCTTGGTTAAGAGCAGTTTAGACATTAAACATTTTGGTATCTTATTCTTCAAGTATTTTTTATTTTCTCTGGTACGTATTACCATTCTAAATGTTTTGTTTCAAATCCTCCCTTCTTGATCAATAGGTAGTAACTAACTATTTTGATAAAGTGAAAATTCCTTTTACCTCCATCAGAGCCCTCCTAAAACCATGATAATAAGAATATCAGAAAGTAAACAGACTATCATTGAAATATTTTTAATGAATGTCACTTAGTATGTTCGGGGCTTAATAAAGGGGAGTAACATGCGCTTTTCCTGCTAAGCAAAAATGGCGCTGCCAGTCGCCACATACGTTGCTGGTGCTCCATGAAACCATAAGAAACCAGCTATGAGCTTTTTCAGAGGATCATCCGTTCCCTGCTTTATCGTTCTTGTTCTGTTTCTGATTAATCCAATCGCTCTTTCTAAATGGTTTCCTAGTGACGAAATAAATTCTTCAGCAAAGGTAGGACCGTAAAGAACTTTTAAAGATTTAAAGATTTTATTTCGATCGTGGAAAGGGATTTGCTGTCGTGACATTTGAAGAAAAAT
The DNA here is from genome assembly GCA_010016065.2 of Carybdea cf. marsupialis auct. non (Linnaeus, 1758). NCBI lineage: Eukaryota > Metazoa > Cnidaria > Cubozoa > Carybdeida > Carybdeidae > Carybdea > Carybdea cf. marsupialis auct. non (Linnaeus, 1758). The sequence goes on along the minus strand of JAAAKL020002319.1, from coordinate 8,138 downwards.
TCCGTCTTTGCAGATAAGCATTACCTGAATGTGGAGTAGCTCTAAGAGACTACGCTATTTTTGAAGCCTGGTTGTCATGTCTTCTGTACTGAAGAGCCTCTACGTCATTTCAGCCTCTTCACTCTTCACCAAAGGAACTGTACTGATTGCACTTATTTCTAGGAAGTCTCTGAAAGCATCTATCAAACCTGATATCATTGAATCATAATATGATAGGGGGCGATTGCGGTAAATTTGGGCTGTTTTGCTTTGATTTAGCATAAAAGAATATCTGTTTTTATTTGAATTCTCTCACGTGCAATTTAGAACGGAGGGTTAAATTCCTGTTGAGGGTCAGGAAAGGATGCTTGACAAATTGTTTGGCGCGTGGTAACTTTGACCTGTCAATGAGCGCCTGGCCATAGCTTCATTTTGAATAATATTTTGGAATTGTTATGACTGCTGAAACGAAATTAAACAATTACAGAAATCGGTTTGTCTTCATTAGACAATTTTCGGCAAATTTTTATATATCGATGCGCCTAATTTGGGGGCAAATTATCTGGTACGATCATCTCTGCCCCTCGCAAACCCCCAAGTTCATTTACTAGTGGATGAGAGGAACATAGTCACATTAGCATTTGTAAGGATTGTATCTTATACGAAAAGCAAATTAGCAGCTACTCCATTTGTGGAAAGTTAGAAAATACTACTTTTAATCTTAAACTTTTAACAAACCCATTTATTGTTGTGTGACGTCACATTAGTGATCACTCAACACCAGAGGCGATTTGACTGGCAAGGTTGAAGCTGTTGCGCTAACTATCGTCTACCGGTAGATACAGTCTGTGTGCATTATGGATGTTTCACCTCAGCGTGTATGATACTTGAGTTGCCTTTCTGCTGTCGAACTGACAAAAGGAGTATCCACACTCACAGAAACTCAAATCGACGAGTTAGCAGCTATCTTTAGCTTCATCTTTCTCTGGTTGGAGGCTGAGACTGCTCCGCAGCCGATTGCCTATTCTTGGTAAATCTTTCAATCTAAATTGAAAAGATAGGAAAAAATAAGGCTTTGAGGAGCTTTTCAACACCCAACGATGTAAGTATCTCTTGCTTACTGAGTCAAATAAATTGATGGCATTCAGAAGCAGAGAAAATCCTCTATTGCTACAAAATACCAGAGCAGTAAAAGACAAGAGTGAAAAAAGTAATGTATTGATGAACATATAACAGAGACAAGGATTCTCTGCGTAGTAAATGTAATGTACACAGATACTCGTGACTATCTTGGCAAGAAATCACACAAACACACTCATCAGCAGATCGGCTGTGGCGAGTTTCAATAAGATTCCACTACTGAAGAAACCTCTTTAACAGAAATAAAGTAACTGCCAACTGACTTATCTGAGCAACCACAAAATCTGCTGGGCAGGGTTAGGATATATCTGAGTCGATTCTTTTTCTCCGCAGAAATGAAGACCGCAAATATAGGTGTGTTGGTTGACACTGTTCTGTACAGCCCTCGAGAGAATAAGATCTAGCCCTGCGCTTACATTTCTGTCGATTTCTGCCTGGCTTGGGAAAAGCGACGAAAAAACTCCTTCTTTCCTTTCATCACGATCAAAGAGTCTTGATTCACTGATACACTTACCGTAGCAGCAGTGTTTGTGGGCCATGAAACTTTGAATCTTTAAGAATATTCAACACACAAGAAGATAACACGACTGACGCTGTGCACGATTGCTTAGGTTATGAAGTCAATTCTTGCACGGTGTTTCAGATCTCTAGTGATGTAATATCTATATTTAGAAACAAAGGCTTAAATGGGTTTGTTAAATTAGCGGGGATGCAGGTTAAAATTTCTAAACTTTAGAAAGTATTAGTAAAAGGCAATGCTTGAGAATTGCACGAAGTATCAAAACCATGTACGTAAGTAAAAAGTATTCCGTCCGACATTCCTCAGAGTAAAAGATCTTCAGGATGGAACACTAAAGGGATGGAATGAAACATATACCCAACTGTGTTTTCAAAATGATTAACCAGAACTCTGACGGCTTGCTTGGTGTTGTTTGACCAATCATAGAAATGAATGGCTAACCGATGAAAAGACAAATTCATTCTGTCTACAAAGTAGCGATTGTCAGATGAAAAAGCATTCAAGTACAAAAATGGTTTCGTGCCATCTTAACGTTCCGTACTATTAACAAACTCTTTAAATGAAAGTTTGGAAATAATAACTGAAACATTCATATTTGTATTCGGGATCAAATCAGAACTTTTTTTAATATTTGCTTTTCCTTGTTAGGACAGATTTAAGATAACTTAAATTTTTTAAAAATTTTATTCTGTCCTTCTGCCAATTGTTCCCAACATCGTAGCTGCCTGTAACGTATCTCTGGATATTCTCCAAGCCATATCTCAGCGATTCTGCGATTCAGCGATTCAGCGATTCAGCAAAAATGAATCGGAATTTAGTAGTATCAATCATTTCCCTTTGATCATGGATTAAATCATGAATCTAACCAATACAATTATCAAATATTTTGTAGTTTCGACTTGTGTGTACGAATAAGTTGTACTGTTTATCACATTTTTAATCTTTTTTGCATGTGATTGAAGACTGGAGTCGTAATTCCATGATTACTGCATACAAACCTTTAGTATAACTTACCGGTGGTTACAAATGTATTACATGGTTTGTTGCAACCCTTAATGCAACCTGGACTTGATTACATCATTATATTTTGACTAGGGGCACGACAATAAAACTGTTGATTATTTTTCTTGTATCTTTGGTTGTATCAATAATTGTGTATAAAAAATATTTGAAGTTTCTTGATAATTTTTACAGATCTTTGTGTACAAAATTTAATACGATCCTACTTCTCTTAATCTCACGCTCATTTGACTCAAACATCTTACTTCGATTGTGGATTAGAGTATGAATCTATTGATTATATATTTTCAAATTTTAAGTAGTATTAACATGTGTATACATAATAATTATAGTTTTACTTGTACTCTTAATCTTTTCTGCATTTGATCAAATTATCTTAGCTTAATGAGGGACTGGAGGTAGTAATTGCTTTATCATTTTTTTATTTTAACAATCCTTGCGTTTGATGGCAAATGTATACAAATAAATTACATTAGTGATTGTACTCCTATTCTCATCTGCATTTGATGAAACCATGTTAGTCTTAAGCGCAAATTGAATATAAATCTTATAATTATTATTTTAAAATCTTTATTAGTATTAATATATGTGTACAAATTTAATACAGTGTTGCTTGTACTCCTAACCTCATCTGTATTTTATGAAATCATTTTAATTTGACTTGGGATAAGAGAACTATCCTCTTTATTATTTATTTCATATGTTTAGTAGCATCTACGTAGATCCTGCTGCCTTGCTTTGAAACATTAAGCTTTTGGGTATGATTGTGTTCTTTAATTGACGTATTGCAGCGATTAGGAAGCAGTCATTTAGAGCACCATGCTTCCTCTGGCAGCTCAATTTAATTTGATTTGAACAAAAGCAGAGGGTTGTAAGAAATAATTTCAATTGCAGATTGTCACATACACATTAGTGTAACCCTTGTATTTATGAACATAGAGTACTGCCCTCCTCACCGAGTGATGCCATAGTCTTTAGACTGAAAATGGGGTAAGCAAATTTCTGAAGTTATCTGCTTGTTGAGTTTTTTATGTCAATGAATATGGAGTGCCTTTAGAAGTATGAGAACATCGAGTTTCTGCTCTGCAATTGTCCTCCCTCTGATACTAAGGAACTTTAACATCTATATCGAGTTTCTGGTAATCTTGTACGTACATAAACCTAGCTTTGAATGTCAGTGTTCGAATTCTCCTTAAAATCTTTTAAAAACTTGCGTTATTAGGCCTCATTTATTCAATGGAAAGTATCGTTAGGAGTCTTATTCTAATTTATGCTCTGGCACGAATAATATATGCGATAACTCACTGGCTATCGAATTGGAAGAGAGGGGCAGAGGATCACTGTGTCTTCTGAAAGAAGTTTCGATATTCTGCAATAAAAATGCCATCTTTAAGTGCCGATAACAAAGACAAGCGTAAGATAAAATTGGATAAATGAGATCTCTATAATAGGAAAATTTCCCTGAGATGCCTTTCCGCCGTGGTATAAAATATATCACCAACGATCAATAAACACAATGAAAGTTAAGTACCTCATTTAAAAGCTAGGACGCCGATGTAAGTGACCTTCTGTCGCGTATTGTAACTTCATTGTTCATGATAATGTAAAGCACTAAAGCCTCACTTATTTGTAAGAACAAAATAGTTTCAAATCTTTACCATATAGTCAAAATATTATCCATTACACATTGAGAAGAAGTAAAACAATTATTGTCTAAAGTCAATGTTGAAAACCATGAAAGAATATGTTAGTACGTTTAGCTAAAATATTTTAGTTTTGGAATGAAGCAATATATTCTTTGAAATTGAATGTTTTAAAAAACGTGCAGCCATATCTTATCATCTAACATCATTTAATGACTTAGATTGAAATAAGAACAAAGATACAAGTGTGCCTGATGGTTGGTTCTCGCTGTATCATAATAATGAAACCACAACAAGTTACATATATTTCCAGGATAATAAGGAAGGAGACATGTGATATTTTCTGAATTTAACAATACTTTCATTTTTTACAGCCAAACCAAACAGTGCTGTGTCTAGAAGAATTATAAGAAAAGGGTCAGGAACAAGATTTAACTCATCGAAATTGATACGCGCTAGTAAGGACCTAGGGCTCTTTAATCCCCACAGCAGATTAAAATGTTAATGTTTCTAGTTAATGCACTTCCCAGTTATCATACGGAGCTTTTCTTGGCATGTTTTGGTAACTAAATCATAAAAACTTCATTGTAGGTTTCCTTGCGGTTAGAGGGGTTTCAACAAAGTTAAAAAACATAAAGATCTTTATATCTTTTCTCTTTATCTTTTGGGTTGAAATGTTCAGTGAAATAACCAAAGTCACTAGGCATTGATTCTATTGAATGAATGTGCAAGTGAAGACGGTACAATCGTGGTAGAAGCATATGGAACAAGCAAAGAAAGAAGTAGCAAAGGAAATGACAACTTCAAGAAAGAAAATAAGTCTGAAGATAAGTTCTGAGGATGCGAGTTTGCTGAATGTAACGAATGGTGGGAAGGGTATCCAGTATATTTTCAGTATGTATTTGAATCCACCAAATAACGCCAATCATAAAAATCTCTGGAAAACGATGACAAAGCTACAAGACACATAAGACAAAGTGAACGAATGTAACGTTTGGCGGTGATACTGGTGGTTGAAGAAACAGAGAAGCACATTAGGCAAGGGCCAGATTGAAGACTGATCAATCTGATATCCGGAAGAAAATCAATACACAAATAATTTTAACATCAAAAGCATAAAGACAGAATAAATAATTGGCAATATGAATCAATAATGAAGATATATCACCTATTCTACTTTATCTGTAAATACCATATTGTCCCTCTATCAAGTCGAAGTACGTGAAACTGAAGAAAAGATGGGATCTTGGCAAGTCAGCGGAACTTGGTGATCTGCCTCAAGTACTATTGAAGTTACATTGCTTTGACAAAATCATCCTTTTCTAAACAAACAGGCTGCTTTCAGATGAAAAAAAAAAATCAGCTGTCAATAGGGAATCTCATTCTGATACCAAAATTAGGGAAACATTGTGAATATGACAATACTCGACGCACCATACTCAGCAATTTTAACCAAAGACACCAATAGATCAATTTTAAACAGAATTCAGCCACAGGTATACTCCTGTTTGACACTAAGTCGAAATGGATTCGGGACTTCAGTTTAGGCAACAATAAACATAATCACTGCATCACCTTACTGAGGCTGTGAGAAGTTCTTGTTAAAGAGCATCTTTGATGCCAAACCTTACAAAGCTTTTGACAACGTACACAGAGTGGAAATGATAAAGATCTTGAAAGGATATGAAATCCTGGAGAATCTGATGGCAGGTATCTGTACGTTTTGTAAAAACTGTACTGACATTTAACGAGGAATCAGACTCGTCTTAAGCTTTTGCTGGTGTATAGAATGGCTACATCCTTGCTCCCTACATTTTTGTAAGCATGCTACTTTTTGCCGTTTATCACACAGTAGAGGTTAGAAAACAGATCTCAGTCATGGAGAAGCAAAACCCAGCGGTAACCCAGCGGTGACTGAGAGAAACAGTGGTATTAATCTGTGAGCAGACAAGGTTGGTTAGAACGAGCGCCCAACTATGTTTGTAAGGAGGTAAGGTGAAAATGGAAAATATTAAGGACTAGAGCACTATTTCCCAACTTCTTTTTTCCTTTACACATCCCCTCTCCCTCCAGACTGCATGCTTTGAATACGTCATATAAAATTTTAAAAAATCGAATTATTATAAAAACTTACTTGAAATGTTTATTAAAGATCTGAAAATGTTAAGTTAGTGTACCATAGTAAATTTAAATAATTGGAAGCGATTATGAAAGAAGAGAAATGGTTTCTTTATATACACTGGAGATAATTTATACAAACAGTTGTAAAAGTACAACAAAACGTTGTTAAAGCATCTCATTGACAATGCCAAAGGTACATATGTGTAGGAATTATTAGAACTGACGACCACGCCCTATTGAAGAAGAAAGGGTGGCAAAACCAAACTAGTTGGGAAGTGGTACAAGACAATATCCAAAAGACCCAATTTTGTAAACTAGAATATCTAACAAACAATCAATCACATATATTTATACACCAGTAAGCAAATACCCTACTATAGGAAATTTGGAGCAAGAGTTTCGGTCCGGACAGCTGCCAATTATACAAATAACGGAAGTATTTGCAGTTATGATAGGTCGTCCACCTCACTTTTCAGGGGGGAAGGGGGAGCAAGAGCTGCTTTATCCTCCAACTTATAGGCCCAGAATTTTCAAATTGTCCACGTTTAATCTTTTTGTCCCCCCCCCATTTTTACAGCGATCTGGGCCCTTGTAGTGATGTCTTCAATTGATATCACTTCACAAAGTAACCATTTAGTAACCAAAGTAACAACACTTCCATACCACGCTGACATGGAATCATTAGGCCAGCAAGAGTATTGCAAAGGGTTACTACAGTCATGTTGTCACACTAAAAGTTGAAAAAAGGGAAAAGAAATGGAATGTATGTAAATCATATGCCATACTGACATTAGTGACCTCAGAAGACTCCACAGGACAATGGAAGATAGATTTAATAATTTGGGCGTAAATCACATGGTGCTATGATTCCAGTACTTTAAAGCTATTGCTTTCAGCCTTTAGACATTGCCGCCCGTGAGAGCCAAAAAATGTATTTGCAACGATAGGTGCAACCTTAGTACTGACAAAACCCCGCCGCATGAGACAGAAATAGATGTTCGTATTTATATAACATGTCCTTTCGATGTGAAGTAGATTCTGAAACTCTATGATTCTAAACTAGAACAAAAACGTGACAAGTGAAGTTCTGTCTACAATTGTCTACAATTTGACAAAAGGCAAGAAACTAGACTAATTTGTGAAATATGTTTGAGTTTATGCCACAAATTTTCCATAGCAGAGATATGCACATTTTTCCCTAGTCAAACTGGTACATGATTCATTCAACAAAATTGTAGATTTATTTATCATATATTTCTGTTGCCGATTATAAACAACTTAATAAATCCTCTGAATAAAGCAGAGCAAAAGTTGAAGGTTGCACAGGTACAAAATGTAGACAGGTCATCCAGAATGCGAAATAATAAGGTGCGTGATATAATAAGGTACTCTGAAACCCCAAGTGTACATTCCGGAAGAGTATTTTTTATTATTATTCAGAAAACGTATTGATGTTTGAGATGCACTTACAGTGAAAATTGTTTTTGGCAAAAAAAAACTGATCTAGAGTGATAAACTATTTCTTTTCCTAGTATTCTTGTACGATCTGCTTCACAACTTAAAACGCTCATCTTTGGTATCAGATCTAAGTTTGCTCAGTTCACTTTACGTCTGAGCATTAAAAGTAGGAAGACAGTAATATAATAAAATAAATAAGTAATAGGCACAACACCTTTTTCAAAGTTGTTAAAAATGGATGTGTTCTAATGTAGCTA
>JAAAKL020002318.1:0-26575 GCA_010016065.2 Carybdea cf. marsupialis auct. non (Linnaeus, 1758) | reverse complement strand
GCAAGATGTGTATTTGCTGCTTTGTTTAAATAATGGAGGTATTTCCATAAAAACTTATGAACACTAAATAAATTTCATATGTCATCGGCTATTGACGGTTTTTTCATTTTTGCTGGAACTGGACCCGTATGTGGGAACTGAACACTTAAAAGGGCCGCCTTTCCTGTTAATGCTGCTATATACAAATGGCTTTGAGTGGTAGCAGTGTTTTCTCTAACTTGACATCAGTAACATGATGGAAAATTTATCTTGGTCAAGTGCTATTCTCCAACGAATTATCCTTTTAGTTTCGTAGAAATTAAGACTACCTTGTAGCACAAATACATTCGCCCAAACTATATTGCAACTCTTAGGCCGACTTCTATAAGGCAGATGACAAATTAAGGACGCCCGTCAATGAGTTACTTCTAATGAAAATCTGTAGTGCATCACCGCCTACAGTAACTTGCAAAATTTCAATTTGCTAAGTACATCCACGAAGTGGGGTAAACACACTGATTACTGCTTCCACACAAGAACTAACCTCTCTGAGCTGATTCTTCTTTAGAACAAGCATGGGTAACTCCGAGACATGTGAATCAACCCAGTTAGCCAGTGTCATTATATATCAGCAACTTCTCTCGCCATTAGTTTTTGAACAATACGTTGTAAGCTGGTTTGACGATTAACCACAACTTTGAATGACAAAAATTTGCTCAAAGGTAGAATAATTTTTAGACAGAGCTTCTTTGGAAGTGATGGCTGTATGTCTCTTTATGAATATGTTATTATCAATAAAAATATGTCTGGCATTAGAAATCTTTCTACATTAGAAATCCAACCACATTTAGATCAGGTATCAGAACGTGTGCACATGTAAACAGAGGATAATATAAAAGCTTTCCTTAGTTTTTGAACACAGGTTTGAATTTTAGATGACTAATGATGTACATCAAATATATCTGACATCATATATTCTACTTTTAGATAAGAGCTTTTTTGTATTGAACAGTTTAATTTGCAATGCTGTACTTATTTTTGACCTTATTTTCTTTTCTTCACTTTTGTTCATCAACGTTTCTATCAATTGACACTTCACAGATAGCTCACTTGATCATCCTGTAAATAAATAATACACCATATTATTATTTCCTCCTTCTTTGTGTTCTTTTTATCATTTCTATCTTTTGCATCAGTGGATCCCTTGTGTTGTTTTTTGTTTTCTTACTTGTTTTGCTTGACTCTATATTTATAATGCTTGTATACCAAACAACTCATGTAATGCAGGTTGTCTGATGTGTAATACCAAAACAGCAGAAGTTTTACTATATTATGCAGCAACTCTATAGAGACATTGAAATTCATTGTACTTGCAAATAATTCCTAAAAGGGAAAATTAAATGACCATACTTTGGCGCCCTTTCCGGCGAAGTTTGCGTTTTGTAACGTTAATGGCTCTTGTTGAACTCGATACGTATATATTGATACGGGTGTTTCTTCACGATGTGCGTGACTATGTTGGTATTTGGCATGTCACCTTTTAGATTTTGGTTGTCTCTACATGCTTAATTTATGAAATTCCTACACTGGTTGCTTTCATGTGGAGGAGGGTGTCTTTTATATTAAGCATTTTATATGAGCCCCTTACTCTCCAGCCTTGGAAATGGATTTTGAAGGTTTAAAATTACATATTTAGAACGTCGAGATCCACCGGCAAACAAAACTATTAAGTATAGACTTTGTAGGTTAGAGAATCCCTATGAAATGGATTGCGTTACTGTTCATAATAGAAAGCACTTGAGTTATTGATCTTACAAATCCTATCAAATTGCTAAACGTTTTTGACAGACACTGGTCACAACTAGGAAAGCTGCATTTATCAAAACAAAGAAGCCAGTTTTTTGTCGGACAAAAAATTTCTTTACAAACTCACAAGTCCAATAGCATGAGTGTCACTCATATGCATATTGTTTGCAACAACGTTTTTTTATCTTTGCATTTCCTATAAATTCTACTCCAAATTGTTCTAACCTCACTGCTTGCGATTGCTATGACCAGTGTTTGAAAAATACTTAGCAATAGGAATCCATTACTTAACGGAATTTGTAAATTCTCTAGCACCAATCAATTCTTTTGCATGTTTTTATGCTTTTTAGAAAAATTTGATAAAATGTGTATAAAACCCATCCCACATTAAAAGTACGTCATCGTTACCTATCTACCCAAGTATCTGCTTTTGCTGTTGGCTCCCTGTAGATGTTACTGCTGCTGCAGGCGATTGCATGAGGTATAGACATTTGTTCTGTTATCTTTGCCATAAGCATTTTCTAACTTATGTTTAGAGAGGGCCACAAGAACAGCAAAGTTTAGAGCAATGATATAAGAAAATTAATGCTGCATTGGAGCTTTCTAATGTCTAAACTTCTAAGGCATAAATCAAAATTGTTATGAGGCTCGGGAGTGCTTTAATTTCTTTCCTAAAATTTATTCACGAAATTAGTGAAAGAATATAATAGTTAACATAATTTACCATTGCAATATTTCTGGGAGGGTCAGGGGCATGTACGAGCACATCAAGTAAACGACACGCTAGTCACCAAGATATACCGCACCAATAAACTCCAAATCAGAAGAATGTATCATAGACTGGCGGATGGTAAGTTGCATTGAAAATTACCTGGAGGTATTATCCGAGGAAAATTGGGTCTCTCGCATAGTGCATGAAGTCATAAAGAAACTGACTGTTTGGAGGGAACGGATGCAGAGCAAGCTATTCATCAATTCAGTACAACGTTGCTACATTGTCAAGACTAGATGAAGATGGCATACCTTCTGAGATTATCAGGTGTGGTCTATGACTCCTAGTCAATGACGTAGAGCAAGCACGTTAATCAAGGAAATGCCTGATGCCAAAATCATCTCGTTGTAAAGAAAAGAAGAATAGCAGCCACAACAACGAACACCAGGACACTTCATGACTTAGTCAAGTGGACGAACGTTTTGCCAATGTGGTTCTACCCTGTCTGCGGGTCCTCACACCTGCAAAATATAATCTTGGTACTAATCAGCGGCGGTAGAAGAAATCGGTCCCAAAGAGACGCCCCTTTTTTCTCATTATGGATTATTGTGCGAGAATACTACAAATAGCAAATGACGCTTCATATTACCCTAATCGACCTGACCAAGGCACTTCATCTCATGATCCGAATAGAATTATTCCAGCTCTTACAGAAAATCAGCTGTCTCCTGAAGCTTCTCAATATCACTGCATCTTTCCATGGTGGCATACAAGGCATAGTGAAGTATGGCAGTGCATCATCATCATCAAGATTCTGACTGGGATAAAACAAGGCTGCATTTGTTAACCAACTTTGTTTGGCATCTCTTTCTTTATTAAGAACTTTCTGGGATCTGATGAATAAGTAAAAATGCACATAGAAAATCTTTCCGCCTCTCCTGGCTGCAGACAGAGCTCCAAATGGAAAAAGTGAAATGTTGTACATTGGCTATAAAAATGCTACGTACGTGCATGCAACTATCAATTACGGAAATCTTTTTTATTTAAAATAAACTAAAACTCACTTAAAAACAACAATGTCAGTAATACTTTGGTCGGTAAAAATGCTTTCTCAACAAAATAATTCGTAAGATATTTAAAAGAAATTGACTGTACACCGTAGCTATCTAAGAAAGGGTGTGCATTTTTACAGGATATTATCGTTACATTGAACTGTACTTTTTTATGTGAGGTTATACCGCGACATATCATACTTCTATTGATTTCAAGGTAGGATTTCAAACTTGGGTATTTTTGTATTCCTGCAAATCTAACCTTATATACCTGTTGGAGCACAAAGCTAATGTCAGGATCGTATTACAGAACGACATACTATAGATTGATGATGAAGCTGAAATTCTTTGGATGGAATTAGGCCTCTAAAAGTTTATCAAGAGGGCAGCTTGTGCCTGCAAAGAGATTGGACATACAAAACTTATTAAGAAGTCCTATTTAATAGACAAAGGAGTCGCTGTGACGTCAGTCTAAACCAAAGCTGTGTTACGCGAGACGACCGTCTACTTCCCTTTGATCCCATTTTGGCCATCAATCTGTCCCTGGGTTAAGATATTTGTAATCTGTCTACAGTAATCTCTACTCTTCAGCTTATATAGAACCTAAGTTTGTTTCCACATCATAAGGCAAATTGAAACTGTACTATGGCTAAACAGGGTGCGCGGTCTTGTGGTTTATACGCTCACTGAAAACAACTATTGGCATTTAGCTCCTAAAATACTTCAAATGGAGCCATTCAAAAATTATTTTAATTTCGAATGGAGAGGGGGGAGAAAAGACCAAAGTTTGGACCATTGTTTTGATGATGGTGTTATTTTGTTTCAAATAGACTGGAGGGGGCATTAAACCTGAACAAATTTAACGTACGTACTTTTTGAGTGGTTCCAATGATCCCCAGTTCATAAAACTTAAAATCCATATCAAGGACATTTTGTTTAGGCCATACTCACCACTGGCAATGATAGTACCGCTTTTAAGCTGTGCACTCCCCTTTAAAGGGGCTATAGCTGCAGCCATGTACATGGCTTTAAAAAAATAGATTTGATATGTCATAGAGTGTTTGCAAAACCTATGGCATATGTACTATATGTACCTATATGTACTAAATGTGTTTCATGTTTTTTAATTGGATATTGTTCAATACGTTAATAGGGGGATTTGGATGCTAAGGAAAATGACCCATGCACGAAACCTGAAATTCGCATTCTCAGTGGTCATATTTGAAGATAGTTAATCAAAAAAAACCATCGAGACATGTGTTTTCACTCAAATCTAATATGAAATCAGTAAATAATGCTGTTGAATCGTTAAAATATAGCAAAATTCTGGTAGTGCAATGTGAAGTTTACTGATGTTACAACTGCATAAATTCGACTTACAAGGGTGCATTTTCAATTTACAACTTCGAAAACGGGATACAATCACTAGTTATTATAAAATTTGGAAAAGTGAATTCAATTTCATCTCCCCTTGTTGGTGCCATGGTGACCGGTCCCTAACACTGAGTTCTTCTAGCACGGTAAAAAACTTTACCAATAAAAATAGGATTTTATTCCTATCCTCTAAATGTTATCAAAGTGTTACGATATTGTTACAAAATTACGATAATAATTAGTTATAACAAAATTACGATAATAATTAGTTATAACCATTTTCAGTATTAATTTTAGAATAAAAATGTACTTGGATTGGTTCACATCTATCATGATTATATTTGATTTTGTAACGGAATCTTACTCACAGGAAATCTTGTTTCTTACTTCGCTTACTTTTTAACGGGTCTTATAACCTGATGAACTGTGGATCGCAATTGAGAATTTGGAAAGATCGGTGAGAGGTAGATTTAAAGATGTCTAAAAGAGTTTAAAAAAATCACTTTTGCACAGTGAATCAATTGCCTTCAATGTAAGGATGGCGAGGCTAAAAATTTTTTTGTAATTACCAGTCATTACACGGCTGCAACCATTTTTCACATCCTGTCATCACATGAAAAGAATTTGCATAGGGACCGTTAATAACTTGCTTCTGAGTTGTGTCGTCCTCTATAAAATTCTGAAGGATTCTCCCCGTACAGAGAAAGTAACGAACGATTCAGTTTCAGAAAGAGCTATCACTAGAAGGGCTCTAGGCAAATTGATAAGAAAAAGGCAACTGCAACTTGTTGGTTATCTCAATAGGCATGGTGAGTTAGAAAAGCATACTCTTTGTGGCAAAAGCGAGGGAAAGCGACCACGGGGAAGAGAGAAACACATTTCTTGAAAGCCTGAATATCCGAACGACTAACAAAAGGATGAGTAACATAGCATTTGCATTTGCATGTCTGACAACAGAAGGTTTTGGAAGGGCATGATCGCCGATATTTGCAACAGACCTGGCATGTAACAACAAGTCCTCTTGAACAAATCGAGACGGAAGATTGATTACATGTTGGGGAAGAAGAGGGATTACGTCAAGGTTAAGTCAATGTTCCATAATTTTCATCAACCTTTTTTATATATTTTTACTACAAACTTACAGAGCGATGCCTTTAGTGACAGATCCCGTCGAATCAAATACATCTTTTATCTATCTTTTTTATTTATACTAAAAAATAGCATTTGTAGCCAATAATTTGAAATTATTGTGTTGTCACGTGCCCACTCTGCCCTTGGTTCCATTGCTGTTGTAACCTTGCTGTTTATGCATTTTAACATATCAACAAACCTTACGGCAGCAAATCCGACCCATTGATTTTCGTATCCGACTATCCATGACGCAATAACAGATTGGGTTAACACCACAATTTAACAACATTAGTGTACTAAACCAGAACAGTAAGGAGCGATACTGTTCACTTAGTTCCTTATAATAAGCGAAGTGTAAAGTCGCTAGAAAAGGCATTGGCATGATGATGGAACAAAAGGCAAGAAAACCAGTCATTCTTATCCTCTTTTTATTAAAACATATCGACCTTCCTGTGAATCGTCTTGTATCTCGATTGATCCTTTTCCTGATGGATTTGGACTTAAGTAGAAGTCTTACGTAGACAAAAATCATCCAACCAAATGCTATTGCCAAAACTGGAAAAAGAGTAACAAAATGAATTCGTTGGAATATTTTGAGCTGCAGCAACCCGCTAAACAAGACTCCAGTCAACCAAATCACGGTAATATATACTTTGAGTTTGGAACGGGAAAAGTACTTATTGTAGACTTCGTAGTAGAAGACTGCAGTATATCTTTCCGTTGATGCCATCGTTACAATCAACGAAGATATTAACCAAATGATGAAGGTGAATGTGAAAACAATCTCTACAAGAAGACACGAGTCATGTCCGTTACCGTACAGGAAATATAGGCTAGCCGTCATTGGTAAGCTGATGGAGGCTGTCAAGAGGTCCGCTATTGTAAGGTTGATCAATATCACACGAGTTTGATAGTTTACTTTGATAAGTCCTTTCAAGCTAAGTAAAGCTGTTATATTCAAGATGGTGCTGATAAATGCAAGGCTTAACATCACAATTCCTCGTGCCAGGAAACTTAACTCATCGCGTTGCAATAGGAGGTGTGATGTCCACCTTGAATGATTGCAATATGAAATCGAGTTTTCAGGTTCATAATTATCTAGTTGATCTTCTCCCTTCATTTGCGGAATCCTGCAAGGTGTTGAAAAGCCACCACTGTCAGTACGTGCCCATTTGTAATGCTAAAAGATAAAATAATTGAAATAATGGATGATGAGGTAATGACACACTCGGTTACAACTTGATACCAGTTTACATTCCGAGCTAACATTAACTAACAGACAACAGTGTATATTAAACGTGCTCTTATCAACCAAACTTCAAAAGGTACACTTTCAAAACTAGACATCTCCACTCGCTCAGCCAATCAGATCACTTCATAATTTTCATTTCCAAACAAATTTTATCTGATAGCTGCAGTTAATGAATCTACGAGTGCCTTCCTGTTCAGTTTGATTTATGTCCTGTTGCTCTTGGCCCGATATTGATTGGTTTATTGCTAGCTACAATAGCCTTAAATATAACGAGCCTGATGTTCTTAGTTATTCAGTCTGCCCGAAATAAAATTAACATGCACTGTAATGATACCATGACCTATGCCGAAGTAGACAATAGTATCTTTACTGTATCGGAGAAAATCTATTTCGAAACGTTACTTCATACCTTTTAACAAAAAGATTAAAATCAGTTTGCAGATGAAAGTATGCAATCTTATGTTACTTCCAAATTCGGAAATTCACAGTGGACATCAAGAGGTAGATTCAGAAGTGATGGTATGTGAAAAGTTTTTTGAGGTAAAAAAGAGCCTGAAAATACTGCTTGCAAAACAAATTCCCTATTTACAACAACACTTACACAGTAGTGGTACAGTGGTAGAGAGTGTCAGACTCACAATCCGAGGGTCGTGGGTTCGAACCGACCCTAAGCTTGCCTGCCCCGATCCCGAAGGTACTGTTCTCTGTCATCTACTCTCGTGAAGTGGGATACTGTCTTTCGAGAGTTAGGACAGAGAGGACTAGAGGGGACGGAATTATGGTCAAAGTGTGATGTTACAAATTGGTAAATGGACTATGAATATTTTAATAAGCATGTCCAAGATGAATTTAAAAAAAATTAGGAGATCTACTACCTTCTCTTTTTAAGTACTAATACATAGTTAACTACGTAAATGTCTCCGTGACAATCTATTGGATACGTATCATAATATCATAAGATGATAAAAATTAAAAACAACACCAACTCTCTCCTCTATGTAACTTGAAACAGATGGCACTACCACAATTTCGAACACAGTTAGTTGGTCAGGTCAAATAAGTCGCTGCAATCTTCATCAAGCCAAATAAGGTATGTTTTCACGCTGAAAGCATTCTTCCTGTTGCTTATCTGTCTGTTATCTTCTATGTTTCAAGCTTAGTAATATGACACCCCTATCAGGGGCGTAGCCAACCTTCTCAAACTGAAGGGACGAAAATATATCAAGCAACGACATCCTGATTTGAAACGACTAAAACTTGCAGTCACAATCACGTTTAACTCTACCTAACGCTTGAGGAATCTAAACAATGCCATGCTATATACCCTTACATTCGCTTTCAATCCAGTTCTCACTTCCATTAACAACTATTCAAGTATTTGAATAAGTTATTCATGTTGCCAAATTTGATAATTTTGAATAGAGTAGACAGAAGCTTTTCGTGGGTTCTCCTAAGAGTCATGCACATCACTGTTTCGTATACAGGTACATTACGAATAATACCGTGCATATTTGTATAAGAAACAGTGGTGTATTTGACTCTGAAGAGAACCCCACGAAAAACTTCAGTCAAAAAATGTCTACTCTATTCAACAGTAACTGTTCAAGTCATAAAGTCCAGATTCAATACTTCAAACTTCAGATTTTGATAAATTACGAGATTGACTTTCCGGAGTAATGGGTGCCAATGCCTTCAGTGTCCCGGGGTCATGCCACTGGCCCCTACGGACCTTGATTCCTAAGCTCTCCTCAACGAAAGTGACCAGAAAAAGGCACTGTCATCTATAAGAAAATATAACGATACTACCCCAAGAGCTATATCACCATTTTTTATGTTTAGACAACAAATGCCACAAAATAACAGAAAAACAAAGCAGAGAAAAGACCAAAAAATAATAACAAAAGTTGGGCCTGAGGTCGCTCCAAAGCATACTATTTTTCTAGGTGTAAGCGCTTGTGCATTCGAAGCTTAACATCAGTCCATTTTTATTTTAGCCTTTTTAAGAATTAGTCTAAATACTACGGAATCAAGAACGTTTAATTAAATTAATTCGGCTCTGAAATAAGGTAAATGTTGCAGTTACAAAACATGTGATTTAACATTGCCTTATCATTTCGAGGCACAATTTAAAATTCAGTGAAGGTTTATTAGAAAGAGAAGGGAAAATCAAGATTTTCTTTGAGCTCTGATCGAAACCACAAGGTGAACAGGTGCTCATTTGCGGCATCATCATTTAGAAGAAAGTGAAATTGAAAAGCAAATCTGTAAACAGTGGTTAAAACAATACTGCTCAAAATTCATGCTAGGATATTAATTTTAGTCACGTTTTAAATTAATTGCTAATATTTCCATCTTTCCAATCTTACCACAGTTTACTGGTTTACATCTATTTTCAGAGCACATATGCAGTTTCAAACGCAGGTGGGGAATACAGTAGATGAGATTCGGTCTATTGACAGCACCCACTGTTATTATACATAGCAACAAACTCTTAGAAAATGGAAGAGATCCATTTTAGGAGATTTAAGGCAGCGATGAACTTGTTGAAATGGCCGATAGCTCAAAATAGAATACAACTGACTTACTTACTGAGCGATGCTAAATAGATGCCATGGAGGGGGGGCGTAACTAGAGTGTAAATCGGTAAGGTAGCTCCCCTTATTGTGCACAGCTCAGTGTAACATCTAGATCCTGGAAATACAGTGAATAACTGTGCAAGATGTAATACACTTTGAAACCAGCATAAACGGATGTGGCTTAGCCCTTGTTACTAATGATGACAATAAAGTTCTAGCGTTACCCACCAAAAAAAAGATGATAATTGCAATGTTTGTCCAATAAACCGGAAAGGTTCTTAGTGATCATGTAACATACAATTTCTATTTTTTTGACTTTTGATGAACTTATAAATATATCTATTTATTAAGCCAAATGCGCAAACTTAGCTTTACAAAACTGGGACAGATAGTGATTTATTGGCCTTAGAAATGATAACTTGTCCTGCGCTGGGAGAATCTGACCTTCACTGTTTATACCCAAAAGTTGAAAGTATCGTAGAATGTAAATTTACTGGCTTAACAGATGCGACACCAAAGACAGATTTCTTATGTCTTTTAATAGGCATCATAATAATGGAAAGCAAACAGCAGCGTAAGTACTGTGTATAAAGAGCCGAAATAAGGAAAATGACGATAGAAAAAATGAAAAACTGGAAGGTACATACACACTTAGTGTATAAGTGTTACGCTGCAACGAACTCTCTGCAAAGTACTTTGAATATTTAGTCATTAATGAAATGCCACCTTATTCTTTGCTACCCCTCACGTTGAACGCCAGGGTATTGCCTCAGCTGTTCAACTAATAAGCGGACGTCTAACTTTCTTTCAATACCAGTTGCTATGGATGCAAAGACCGCGCAAAATATAAAGGCGTGATCAAGTATCACCGCATCTTTTTACAGCACATTTGAGATCGCTAGGCGTTGAAAAGTTCTCAGGCGTGTTTCGATGACACCCATTCTATTATATTTAGCGCATGGAGGGCTGTTTTCATGTGGAATAGTAACTTCTTTAGAAGTACGTTCTCTAATTATATCAAGTACAAATAATTTTTGAGATTGTTTGAAAGTTATGGCTAGCTTGCATGGTTTCTGAACCCAGCTAAATACAGAAAACCACAAATAACTAAAAAATTTTTGCACAAAAGCAAGCTTTTGTTATAAAGTAGAATTGCTGTTCACAGTTTTGAAATTCTACCTACAAAACGGGCCATTTGTATCTCTTTTCGAAAATGAGTCAGTTGCAAATGCCAGGAGGATCATATTTCATAGATAGATGTTCTACATAAAAATTAAGAAAATGATTGCCGCAAAGTTCAAAGTAAGGAGCCTCTGAACAATACATCTAAGTATGACAGAAAAATTTGCTGTATGAATAGTTCACTTGATTTCAAAATTTATATAGAACGGACGATTTAGGTGAACAACTGATTACCAAGGTACCTTATTCCTTGGCAAATATTTTGTCATTATTCACATCATCAGACCTCAAATTAAGGCATAGGTGTTATACTGACAATAAAAAATGAAAATATTTATTCACACAATTTTGATAGAGTATACTAGTTGTTAATTAAAAGACTTTATCAAAAGCTGCTAATTGCAGCTTGATGGTTTTGCTCATCCTTCCTACTAAAGATGTGTTTCCATGCGTCCTTCATCCGTCATCCGTCATACATAAAACAGTGTAATGACTGAATGATGACATATATCATAAAAACTCGAAGGAGTAAAATCGTGGAACCAAGAGGAATCAAACCCACGGTCTCCACAGTTGCACGCCGCACGATGCTTTTCCTCTAAGCTGCGGTCCCTTACCAATGAGAGACAGAAATTTTGGATGTCTATTGTTTGTTTCTTGCGTCAATACATTGCCCCCCTGCTAGAAGAGAAGACATGAGGCTCAATAGCTTGTGCGTCTCTTTTAGCTAGATCGGTCCAATTTTTTTTTTACTTTAGATAAGAGAACAGAAGGTTTACAAGGCCGGGAAAAAGGAAAATTCAACTCTGAAAAGAGACAAAACGTAATATCGCACCTGTCTTCAGTAGATAAAGGTCCCTATTTCTAGATTTAAGTTACTATAAATGAAAAGAGAAGTTTAGTTAAATGCTCTCTTGCATATCGTCATGACGTAGAATATTTCTAGGGTAAACTCAATTAACGCAGACAGGGTAATCTAAGCATTGCGCAGATTTGGATGCCATGTCCAGCAGCCCGCTGATGATACAGTAGGTACCTATTTGGAACACCTCTTATTACTTCCGTAAATTTCCAAAGAATAGTCTGGTATGGAGCAGACATCTTGTATAGATCAGACATCTTGTATGGAGCAGACATCTTGCATGGGGCAGATATCTTGTATAGATCAGACATCTTGTATGGGGTAGACATCTTGCATGGGGCAGACATCTTGTATGGGGCAGACATCTTGTATGGGGCAGACATCTTGTATGGGGCAGACATTATCTCAACAATATGCCTGCTGATTCAACTGGATTTGCGTTTTTAAATTTCTACTACATTTATACCAATGTTTGTTTTGCAAACATTTTCATTTTGACTGATAAGACAACTTTTCGTAAACAAGGACAGCTAAAACTGCGTCTAGCAATGCAGTGGGAGAACCGTATGCAAAGTCTTGACATTGGCAAAATACCCTGGTAAATGACAAGTGTAGAGTCCAAAGAAAATGTAGATCGTTTTCGACTAGACATGTTACAGCCAAACCGTTTCTCGGCAATTTACTCCGAGAAAATAGCAGTAAGAATGAAGGAGCTCCAAAGATTTTCAACTTTTCTCAAGTCAAAGCGAAAACAAAAGTAAGAAATGTTTGATACCAGGCGCGCTCTCTCTCTCCCTCTCTCAATCTATATTTTCTATTGGTTCAAATAACCGAAACTACTTCATTTATTATCATCCACTGCATTATAATATATTGCAATGAGGTGCGGATGTAGAAGTTTATATATTTTGACAGCATACTTTGCTATTTTACAGCATATTCACTATTGCTTTTACAATTAGGAGATTCTCTCCTCTTCAGCTGTAACTATTTCTCCCATCTCCCATTTCTACTATCTACAAGCGCCACTCCCCGTTAAGGTAACATCCGCACAACGTTTCTATTCCTCGGACTCTGAATAAGCAGGCAAAACTAAATCAGAGGTCCAGGCATTCGCAAATACATTGTCATTACCTTGTATAAAATTAAAAGCAAATGCAAACGTACAAGCGGTTGTGGATGGACTTGCTCGAATAAAATGGTGTCTGGATAATGTAAAATCTACCTTGGTATTAACGGTTTATTACTTCTAATATAATCGCCTTACCTTTTTATTCCATGGAACTGCACGTTCGCGTCCGAGGTCTTTTAAAGGCGGTGCACTGTCACTGGTTTTGCATCGTGCCTAAAGCTGCAAGCCCGCCCCACATATTATATTTGCATTAGATATTAGTTGAGTGAACCAAACAAAACTTGTCTCGTTTACTTTTTCAATATAGATTGCTTTGCGCGTACCTTTCATCATAAAAAGTATTAAGAAACTATAATAAACCTTCCAGCCTCCACATTAATTTCCTCGTTAAATCAAGAGACAGGTGCTAGCAGCCACCTTGCACCTTTAATTGCGATGGGAAAGACAAGCGATTCTGATGTGAGTTTCAGTGCTAGGTAAATATTCTGATTTATTTGTTTGCCTTTCGTTCTAGTTTTCACTTGAGGAATAGATGATTCACATACGATTGACCATGTTATTCACGTGGCAGTTCCACGTATATTCTTGTGAAATAGCTACTAGTAGGCGGTTATTTGTAAATGAAATGGGGATGCCTCCATTTTGTTAGGTGTTGACATTTGAGATCATTACACTTAGTATAATAATTTCATGTATTTTCTATTACAAAGTTTGGCCTAAAAATTTTCAGAAAAATTCCTTTCGCTCATCAACATGTAAATGTTTTGCAACGTAAAAACCGTTCAGTCGCAAATGCATTTGTTTCGTACCCTTTCGATCCAGTACCCTATCAATGTACGAGAATAGCCTGCAAAGGGGAGCAGAGACAGCTCATAGGTTGTACTGTAGTTATTATTGCAACTACTTCTTCTGGTAATCAACATGCCAAATGCATATCACACTTGTCACTTCAATTTGGTACGAATCTCACATGACATGCAGGAAGTCGAGATCACATAGGATGAGATGAATTTTTAGTTTAATGTGCTAAGGTAGTTTTATTGTATATTTATACATATTGTATATTCAACACAGACTCAACAGTTTTGAAAGGGGATTTTGGTTGAAAGAACGCCAAGCCAAGAGAAAAGGAGCACAACATGAACATCTCTTCCAAACGGCAATACAGGCTCCAAAATGATAGGGTCACACTACAAGTGGGCAAAATACCCTCCTGGCTCTATTATATGTGATAAACACAGCAAACATCAAAAATAATGCAGCTTATCGATTACGCTGGGGTCATAAGATACTGCTGCTATTCTGTAAGCTTTTGGTCAAAAGTACAGGACGAAGTACTATAAAGCTTTAAAGTGACCTTATCAAAAGGGTAACGACCATGTTGGAGGTATTCACAACTGCAAGGCCTATGAAAGCATTATGCATGTCCTGCACTTGGGACGTGAAACGACAAATTGCTATGTCAAAGGCTGCAATGGCATCCTTATGAAATCATATACCTATAATTTTATACGTTGTCTCTAATTGTTCAAAGCAAGAGAGGTAATTCTCAGTTATTCGAGTTTACTATGATTATGCTACAACAGACTGAACTTTTAAGAGAGAAGGTAACAAGACTGTTCTCTTGATGCAACCTTGCTAACTATTATCGAAATGGATGGGAAACGTATCACTATGCAGTAATGCATATTGCAGACCCTTGATAACCACTTTGTTGCAGTAGGCCCTAAGTTAGCAACTAAAATAGATTCAAGTTCTGAAGACGGCTACCCATGCAACATTAATCAACAGGTTAGGGGAATAAAACTCGTGTGTGTAGATGAGAAATACGTAAGCAATGCACTCAGGAAATTCAATAAGAGTAACCTTCCTTCATTCATTATTAAGGAAGTTGAAGATAGAGCATGTACGCCTTTCACAAGGATCTGCTATTCCTCCCTAATCAATGGTGTCTTTCCTGAGATCTGAAAGCTTAATAAATAACTTCAATGTACAAATCAGGTAGAAAAAGAAGACGTATATAATCAAAGACTAATTTCTATCTTTTCCGTCTTGGCAAATCTACTCTAGAGAGTAGTACATGATCAGCTGTTTAGTTTTTTAAGGAGAGAAAAATATCGTCCAGGGAAAGGAATTGGCCTTCTGCTAACTATACTAAATCGCTATCTTGTTGCCACCCAGCACAGATTACTGGTAAAATAATATCAATAAAAGGCAACTGAATTTAACTACCTTTCTAAACCTTAAAAGATCTTCGATGCGGTTCATCACTTAACACTCGTTCAAAAACGAAAGGCAAGTGGAATTAAGGGTACACTTGTACTTGATAACTGGATACAATCTTACGTAAACAATAGAAAATGATATAGTGCTGCGGACAGATAATAGTCAAGTACAAATCATTTAGTTTGAGGCATTACACAGGGATTATATTTTGGTCGTCTTCTGTTTACCGTATACTTAGATGACAATGAAATATCTCTACGAACATTTAAGACAAGTAACGAGGAAGATAATAAGTTAATTACAGTCGTAGATAAAGATACCAAAAATTCGTTAATTGATGCCCAGCAAGAGCTGCACAATATCTGCAAGTGGATGCCAGCAAAAGTTCGAAACGTAAGGACATCGTGTCCCAAAAACTGTTCAAGCGTGGAAAATCTATTTAGACACGACAAATCTCTCCTGTCAAGTTTGATCAAATATCAACCAAAAAACGTTAAAAACTACCCCTCATTAAACGAAGAAATGAGCACACGAGAAAAAGCTTCCAGTACTCAGCTGTTAAAGACTGGGGTGGCATTCCGGTGTCATTCTGAGAAGTACTGACCTTTGCAAATTTGCAAATTTGCAAAACCATTAAAAACTCATTTCACACAAAACTGAAAAGAAAATCACAACTCCCTAAAAGAATAAATTGAATTTACTTCTGGTATTAATTCAGTCCGTGTCAAATGATAACGACTGTTTCAATTATTGTAAGCTAAAGGCATTCGATCCAGTTTAGATAGTTAACCATTACCAACATTTTTCAATCCATCTGTAGGTTCTGTGGGGAGCTACACTAACCACATAGAAATGGTAGCAGTGAGACTAAATCAAAAATGTAAAAAGAATCGTGACTTTGTTCCATATAAATCCCCTTAAGACCTTCGACACGTTTGAGAAGGTGGAGGGGGGGGGGGGAGCCACGTTTTGCGATAAACAATGACATGATGATGCTAGTGAAGAGAAATGATACTAATTGCAAAAATTGGTTGAGGGTAGGAGAGGGACGGTGGCCATGGCTGCCCAGATCTTGTTGCGTCGTAGGCCTTGTCAATTTTTGCTCAAATTGGACATTTTTTAATCCTAAGTTTACTGACGAGTCTTGTTCCAATACCTGACTCGGTTATGATGGACAAATACTAATCCAGCCATTTTTAGTGGGGTAAAATGAAATTACTAGAAAATTTTCCAACTTTAGTGTAAACCTATAGTTGGTTAAGATTTTGTTTTCTTTAGCAGCATACACGGGCGTTATGGATAGTTACATTGAAAATATAATGTTTTGCTATATGCAGAAAAGTAGAGGTAAGCTACTTAAAAAGCCCTCTCACTGAAAACTGCTAATATCTCAAAACAACTTCAAACATTTATACCCACTATTCCTGCCTCTTCGGGCATTGTATGTCCTCTCACGAGCTTACGGTTGGATACAGGGCTATTTATGGAAGCGGAAGGCATAGAAAGCACCACAAAAACGTACATGATTTGTTTACCAACTCGCTTTTCTTAGAACGTACATGAAACCATCACCATACAGAAACATTAAAAGGCAACTTAACGGTTGACCTACTAATCTAAAATTATAACTATAGGCTTGTAAATGCTTGCTTTCATAGAAATTTCGATTGAGTCCTCTTAAGTGTAACATATGAACTCTGTTGATGACATTTCAGTTGTAGAGGTTTAAAGTTCTGATAGCTGCTTAAGTCTTTTCTTGCGTATAGTACAAAGGTACCACATTTGTTGCGATATCGAGACGTGAATTATCTGTGTTCTTGATCGAAAGAAAAAAGTCTACTCTTCTAAAGAGATTTTTCACTGAATAAAGTTCTTTTAGTCTTGGCTCTTTTGCTAATCATCTAGGCACGTACAGTCTCAATACCAATATCGCAATCCCTTAAGAAGTCTGTTTCCTTGCCAGGCTTCAACGTCTGGTGATCGACATGTACTAGAAAAGCGTGGTGATTCAGTTATTATCATTTACCTAGAGTGCCTCCAATACGGCTGCGGGATGTAATGTTACACATTTTATGACGACATAGTTGAAGGGGCCTCTGTTGATTCTCCGTACCATTAACCACAGCAGACCAAAAAGCCCAAGATAACAAAACATGTGAAAGCTGGGGAAACACCCTTAAGGCTCGACCAGAGTAGGTAGAACAGTTCACCACCACAGCCAACGCCCCAATTTTGATTCCCAATACGTGTTTTCAGATTTTTGATTTGCGGTTCGTAGATGAAAAACACGCGTTAAAAACTTTTTACTATTCACCTGCCTTTATACTTTTCTGTCGGTTTCGCCATTATTGATAGTCCTTTAAAAGGGAATAAAAATGGGACTCAAGAATATTTGTTTCTTTTAGGGAATTGTTAGTCATTTACCTGTGCAGTAGTAATCATGAACTACAAGGTGAAGTTATCATATTTGGCATTCTTGAGTCAATCCTAACCTTTTACATCCAGTAACACGTTCCATCTTTTCACGTTTTCTATGGCATGTGAAGCTCGAGGTAGATATATATTTTAGGAGCACTCGTCACACCTTCGTTTCCAGAAACTGTAAAGCATTGGATTAGCTTTTATTCCTAAGACAACAGAGCACATGTTTACTTCCAGGAACAGGTGAAACATGTGATCATACTGTACTTGTACTTGCGGGAAACTCGTGCCAGAAGTCGGTATTTGGGTCGAGAGGCTTGAGGAATCTCCTTCGACACTTGCCTGTGCATGCGCCCTTTCGTTGTCTAGCTGCGGCCGGTTACTGTAACTACTACATCTGTTGGGTTTCCTCCTGTGCAATTAATACGCTATTGGATTAGGGTTAATGTCATCTATATTTAAAGTGTATGATCAAGTGCACCTCTTTTCTACTGCCAAGGAATGCACAACCTTCTAATCAGTTATCGAATGGTATCACACTGTTATTGAATTATAAAGTGAAGGCAACTCCTTAACACAGGCTGAATTTACTTCTAGCAGTCTTCTGATGATCAAGGAACCAATTAATAATCTAACTAGCGGAAAGCCACTGGATTAGAAGCATGGCTGAAATCTAGCGACTGCTTGATTACTATCTGCGTAAAAATCTTTGGAAAGTGCATTCAGGCATCAAGTGTCAGTACTATGTAAACCCAGTATTGAGACGATCTCTCTGAAAAACATCGCAATCCACTCCCTGCAGTACAGGCAAAAGTCAGTTGATCAATGAGAAAGTGAGGAGTTGCAGCCTCAGCAATTCCCAAATCAACCTAACTAACAAAATGTAAACGAGGTAAATAATTAACCCGGTTTATTACTATTTATGGACAGTCTGCTACTTGTATACTCCTTCAAGATAGCAAATTCCGTAAATGAGGAAGGAATTGTGTTTTATGTAGGGTTGCCAGTTTGGATTTTTCTGATCCAAATTCCAGAAATCTGGCTGTTTAAAATATTGTTTGGCTTTCAAAAGATTGTTTGGCGGTGGTCAAAAATTTAGCTTTATTTTGGATTAATCTTAATATTTCCAATTTTTTAAATATTTTGCAATTTTTAGATGCATTTTTAAATAATTAAGAATTAAGAAATATGGAAATATTTAACAGCTTTATATCTGTTTTTTCCTGTTAGTTGCCGCCCATTGGAATCCTCCTTGCCGATTATTTTCTTTCTGACTTTTCGTTTTCCGCTATCATTTCAAACATCATCAGTAAACATAAACTTGATAGCCGCCCTTGACATTTTGCACATATGTCGACAGAAAGTAAGAGGTGACACGCGAGAGCGAGTGATCACCCTTTCTAACTTCACGATTAACTTCTCGCTAGCTAGCTGTCAATGGTTAATCGTTATTTTTCTATGCTATCTTGCAAATAATCTAATCCAGTCACGTCTAAATGGAAATAATCGTACGAGAATGGAAGATGTTATTTTAACTCATGGGAAGACAAATATTCATGGATCAGAGAAGCCTCCGATGGATCGCAAAATGCTTTTTACAAGATACGTTATCAAGCAATAGCTCCAAAGTTATCAAATCTTTCAAACCACGAGAAATCAGAAAGACATACAAAGTATATGAGGGCTGCTAATACCTCAAAAGTGCTACCTAAAGAGATTGAAGACTTTTGAGATTCAACTTTGCTGTTGGAATTGCTTGCCTTAGTGCCATAAGATCAGTTGTAATGGCAAATGAAGTGGAAGTGTTGCTGGCAATATAAGATCGCGCAGAACTAAATACACAAAGTATTAACGGATGATGTGGCTCCTGCGTTGAAGTTATAATTGTCAGAAAAACGGAAAGGCAAGACGAATATTATAATCCACAGAATTCGAATGAAATTATGTGCCGAGCGAACTACGGTTTCATGAAGGGCCGTGGAACTCGAAATGTTTTTTTACACTCCGCAGACTTCGTAGTAAACCTAGGAAAGGACTCTTATGTTACATGCATTACAAGAAGGCGTTCGATCGCGTCCGGCATGATAGATTGCTCCAATTATTAATGGGAAAGATTTATGAATGATAATCAATCAGTACTGGGAGCAGGGAGCAGCAATGAGGGTACAGATATGAAGGGAGTAAGACAGGGGTGTGTGATGTCACCGGACCTTTTCAACCTCTACAGTGAAGTTATCCTTAGAGTATTAAGCAGAAAAATTACAAAAACTTGTTAAAAAGTAGTAGAAGCCAGTGAACGGATGGGATTGCAATTAAACGTGAAGAAAACAGAATATCTAGTCATTTCACGTATAGGAAAACCATTAGGACATAAGCTTAAGACTGTAGTAAAATGTATAAAGTAAGTTGATCACTTCAATTATCTAGGAAGCATCGTGATATGTGCAGGAAAGTGTGACAAGGAAATTAAAGGCCGCATAGAACCAGCCAGAGTTGTGAAGATAGAAGCTTTTAGATGTGGTGCCTTCGAACGATGCTGCATATATCTTAGACCGACAGAGTAACCAATTACAGACGTGCTGCACAAAGCGAGGGTTCATAGGACGCAAATAGATTTGATAAAACAAAGACAAATTAGCTTTGTGGGACATGTTACGAGAAAGAATCAACTTGAGTCACTCAAACCAATCGAGGCCGACAGCGCACAAATTTCTTAGGATATTTGAAGACAATTACCGAAATATCACTTGAGAGACTACGCAAAAATTTCCTTGGATAGAGATTATTGTCGCACCATAATCCAGAAAAGTCTGGATGCAAATATGGCACAGTAAAGAAGAGAAGGCTAGTATGATGAAAACCCTCAGTTGAGGGGCGTAATCGCGTTTACCAGGCGACCTTGCTAATTACATCAACAAACAATAAAGAAGTGTCGTAAAATTGAAGACAAAGTCTCTCAAGTGTAAACGGTGGAGAGGAGGGGCTAGCGCCAACAGACCGCATTCGCTGATTTACATAAAAGTCAGGGAACATTGTATTAGAAGAGTAAACAGAAAGCCTGTTACAGGTCAACGATAGACACAAGGCAATGAAAGCGTTCAGATTTTCCTTGCCAATTTCAATATCAGACAGTTAATATACCATTGAAGGAGGAAAGTAAAGTCCGCTGACGTGCAAACAATGCAACTCAAATCTGATGAATAAAATTGCAAGACTGGATTGCAACAATACATGTTGATGAAAGGACCACTGATTCCCACCATACTAGAGTAGTCTGTACTGATGTAAGCCTCTACTCCCCGAGTACAGGCCCATTTCTACTTTCGAACTGACTGAGGAATTTGCTGTAAGACTGAAACAGCAAAATGTTCTTCAAATTACCGAATTGAATAAAATTACAAGTTTTCATACAACCCTTGTTTTGCTGCTGTGACAAACATTTACTTCCATAAGTGAAAGTGGACGATCATGGAGTATTTCATCGTTGTCCTCCTTGCAATGGAAATATTCTTGTCGGCTGGTTGGATCTATTGAATGATCATAGTCACAAGATAATCCGGATTATCTTGTGACTATGGAATGATGCAATTTGCTTCGGGAGCAAAGGGTGGGATAGTCATGCTCTTCACAAGTTAAAAGCTGTTCTTTACTATCCGGTCACAATCTTCCAGGTAGGCTTTCATCATTGGCGTAAAATTACTGCTTGATAAAAAGTGTAAGATGCCGAGATCGCACGCAGTCAAAGATCGAAATCATACACATTCCTGCAATATGAAATGCTTTGCAGGCCATTAGCGTAAGAAGTATATCACAACACAGCCAAAGAGACGTTACATGGATATTGTTTAGCACAAAATTTCACGATTCTACTGTTCATACGTTGTACAAATAAACATATAAATAGACGTTTTAATTCTAAATATTATATCATACTGAAGTACATATTGTCAAGACAGACGTAACTCGAATCTTTCATGCTACAATAAACTGAGACACAAATAACCGCAACTCATCAAATAGGCATGCTCAGCTAAAAATCAACGAGGGAAACAACTGCCCGGCTTTCCGAATTTCAGTCAGCAATCCAATATGCTGCCACTCTCCGTTTATCTCTTAGATTCCTACTTTAAGCATCTTTTGGATAATGAATCATTCTTTAAATATGCATATGCCATCTTTACACCCTGTAGTGTACTTCTATTACTTGCACAAAAGTAAAAACGAATGGTGTGGAGTTACGTTTGGACTGCAGCTCTCCATAACTGAGCGAAGACCAAGGACTTGGCATAGGCATATGGCGAAGAGTCTTCGCCACAAACAGCGTTTTTTATCTTTTAAAAAAGCGGAAAATAGTCCACCATAAACTTAGGATGTTAATGTCAAGTGGTTTAACTGATATAATGGTAGCTCTGCAGTCCACTCCGCACCATTACCGAATTCGCACACGTTTATACCCTCACGCACTCTCTATTAAATAAAATTGCTTTTGAACGGTTCCATAAATCCTTATTCCTTTCTCTCTTCTACAACTTTAAGAACGGCCTCGCATTTTTCTTTAGCAAGTTTCATTTGATTGGCAGCCTCCTCTTCTATCTACAATTTAATAGATATATAAACATGAAAACGTACAGGACACTGTTTGCCTACTTAATGCATAAAACAAGCAGTGGCATAAATCATAGTCACAAGGGATTCTCTAGTGATTATACCTAATCCAATTCTTCCTGAAGTGAGCGATACCGTAGAAACATTAAAGACGCGATACATAGAAAAATGGCAACAAAGATAAGAGTACAGACTGGGTGATACTTCCTGATGTTAGATTTCAATTTTGATCAAGAGTGGGAAGCGTTTGCTCGTAATGTTTCACATTTTAACGCCTTTAAGTTGCTGCTGATCAATATCATGCTCAAGCCTCACAATTCTTTTACATGAATGACTAAGAATGGCTAAGAGGTGTATCAGGCGCCAGTGGGTGGGAGGAAGTGGCAGTTTCGGTGGTTTATGAACAACTGAGCTACATATATTTCGATGCTTTATTCCCAAACGTCAAAGGTTTTGTATTCATCAAGGTCTGATTCAAACTATTTTCACTATTTACAAAACAAAAAAATTGGAACATTTGATCTTTTTGCCTGTGTTTAAAATTAAAAGCCTCTCCATTCACACTTACATACACCAAAACCTTATGCGCCCAAGAAGACGCGAGCACTTTCTAATTTAGGTATTCGAGTGATGAAGAAGTTGACACCCGACAATATCAGGGACAAGCAACAAATGAGCTTCTTTGAGCTTTCACAGAAATCGAGAATATATCAAACAATGCTCGCTTATCATTTCTGATAGTGGATTGGTTTTAACCGTATATTCCTTCGCCCCCGCCCCCGATTTATCCCTCTGCCGTCTTGGGGTATAAGGTTTATAAAATAGAATGTCTTTCTCTGGAACGAAGAGACACTGTTCGTTATGGAGCCAACACGTATCTATTCGTACAGCAAGACGAGCAAATACCATTGATATATCGCTAGAGGTAGATATCACGGTCTCCATGACACTGACGGCCTTCATGACACTGACAGCCTTCATGACACTGACGGCCTTCATGACACTGACGGCCTTCATGACACTGGCGGCCTTCATGACACTGACGGCAAGGAAAGTGTGCCGGCAAGGAAGTGTGCCACTCCAATCAATCACTACCGATGGTAGTTATAATAACTTCTAAAATAATGGAACAAAAAATGGATTTACATAATTTTGTCAGCAATGTCCAATGAAAAACATTGGTTACTGAATGCACTTTGCAAGAAAGAAACTGAAAAGTCGCTGATCCTTGGATAAGTTAAGGTATTTTAAATTAAAACAACGGCGTTAACCGGTTGTTGCAAGAAATCGGCAAGAGGCTCTTACTTTGACTTTGTATTCCTCATCCTTTATGTCCGCTAGATTAATAGTGACGTTGCAGTAAGCACCATAAACACCTGTTTCCAAACTTTTGGCACCAACCTTTGGAACGGGAATACATAAATAAAAGTTTGTTGGAGGCATAAAACAATAAATCTGCAAATAGCGAAAACATTTTAGTAGTGAAAAGCTTTTTTCGTCTGAAACTCCTCAGAGTACAAAATCTAAAACCAAAAGCACTGCTAAATGTGACTCTGCCACAGGGCAGCACTTGCTTGAAAATCCAGGCTGTGCAAATTGTATACGGATGACCTCTTCTGCATAATAGGTAAAGCTATGTCTGCTTTACATTTACCCGTTAGTGAATCAGTCCACATCAAAGCAAGAAAACCGTTGCTTTGCAAACCAAAAAAATTGGTCTTTTCATTGGCCATTTCGGTTAACCATTCAGTTCCACAGACACTGGTTGGTCAAAACAACACCAATCTAGCAGTCAGATCTCTGATTGGCTACTTTCAAAACACAGTTGGGTATAAGTTTTATTTACTTCTTCTCAATTCCAATTTGGAATACATAAATATAAGAAGCCATCTTGAAAGTCACTAAACGTTTACTCGTTAACATATTAGGAGACTGTTATTCGTGTTTCTTTAATTTCTATAAGATTCAAAAACGTATTTGGGATGAAATGGGAAGTCTCCTTTACGGCACTAGATGTGGGCGACTTTTCATAGTTTCTGTCGTTAATTCTGTACGTTCAGGCAGTGAATAAAACCGAGTGCGACGACAACACTTTCACATCAAAATCTTATCTTTCCGTCTCTAAAACAGTGTTTAAATGAAGATACGTATGATTACGCTCATTGGAATGTTTACATTCTATGTTTCTACGTATGAAACATGGACACTGGCAGAAAAAGATGCTGGAAAACTACTTGTGTTCGAAATGAAATGTCTGAGGGCTCTGATCGGCAAGACTAGGATGGACAGAATCCAAAATGCTACTATCCGGAAACTGACTGGTGTAGAGAAACCTATCGCTGACACCATTTAGGAAAGAATTTTGAGATAGTTCGGAAATGTTTACCCCATACCCACTGAATCACTGTTATAACAGGTATTCAAGAAAGATGTCCCCCAGAGACGTCTGCGAGGGTGATCGAGGAAAAGATGAACAGATATGATCAGACAAGACAACAGACTGCGAATGCTGGAAACGGTCCTAGATGGCGAAGACATGTACATGAGAGAGCAAGGGGCCAAACCAAAGGCCTGAGCATTTACGTCAGTAAGTCATGTACACATGACGGAGCATGGCTGGCTTTCAAATCGGTATTCAAGTCTTACGCTAGTAGATTTGATTTCGCAACCATCAGTGATACATGGAACACATCCAAGCCTAGAATGTCAAAGTATTTCCAGGCAATAAACAGTGAGTGAATGCGATTTCAATTGCTATTGATTAGTGGTTTACTTTCATACCTGTAAATCTGACCTGGTTGTAAAATTGCCAACTTTTGCGAGTTCGATGATGGTATCCCAACACCTGTTAGCCGTTGTCATGACTTTGAGGGGCACTTGTATGGCAACCTTCAGTCCATTCTGCATTGCCAGTTCTCGCCTAAGTGCATCAAAAATAGTTGAGAGCTTCACTTAATAGATAAAATACATGTTAACGGCAATAAATCACAGAGTAGTCCCAGCTGACCTACAAATACCGCATTGTGAGTATCTTTCTACTTTTTTAAGAATATGGAAACATTCTATAGTAAGGCAAATCGAAAATGTTGTTCACGTGATCACTACTATAATGTTCGTTATTTGCCTTATATAAGAGTAACCATGGATCACGAATAGTAGTTAACTTCTGCCACAAATTTCGAGATAATTTTCAACCCAGTCCTCTTAAAACAAGCCATTTCCTATCACTCGTTCGTATTAGTGAATCCATGTAACAGTATTTGATATTCTTCAGACAGATTTCCAGGTCTTGTACAAGAAGATCTCACCATGACAAAATATCACAAAAATTCTTCCATTACTACCAAGTAATACCTGTTAATTGCACTTCAAAGAGCAACAGACGGCAATTTCCAATCCATGCTATGAATACAGGGCTCCCTTGATATTTAACAACATAACTTATTCCAGCCAACCTACTAATTCTGGAAATCTATCATCCGAAGCGCCAGAGTGGTGTAATTTATTTGGAGAGATAATAATTGTCATCAAGAGTGAAATTAAAGATAGCAAAAGATGACGTTGTTTGAGAAAATAGACCACTGGTGCCTCGTCTATGTCACTAAGTAAGTTCCCGATCTCGACATGACGTAAGATTATAAGACCAAAAGGAAATTTTCAAGTGTGAATAGAATTAAGATGGGTCCTGGGGATGAAAACTTTTGTTTTAATGTCCTTAGTGCTTTAGGATCTTTTTTCCAAGCCTTAGGATTGTTTTGTGTGGATATTGAATTTTGTTAAGTTTCTCAGTGGCAGCCCTGATTTACTGGCATTGATTATTTTAAGTTACATACAGAAAAGGGGGCAACAACTGATTGAATTTAGCACCAACTTTCACTTATTTTATACAACTCAAAGTTGATAGAAATTAATTGAGGGATTTGGACGTAATGACTCTGATGATAGGCCTCAAAGAAGGAAAACAAATGCTGGTAATATTCATTTCACTTTCGCTAAAAATGTTTTATGACTTTCTCTACTACTTTTTTGACTCTGAGGAGTCCATCCTCGCTGGAATATATATCCTTTTCTCTTACCGTATCTTGTTATTAAAACACTTTAAGCCTTTTTTTTTTATTTGTTGAGCTCATAAATGCGACTAGATATCAATATCGTGACTAAGTATTGTTTTTGTTTTTTTACCCTGTGAATTCTTCGTCGCATTCCTGCGACTACAGTGGAAAAATTGAAAAAAATTTCATGGAGCAGGGGTGAATGTTTGTAAA
>JAAAKL020002317.1:0-22130 GCA_010016065.2 Carybdea cf. marsupialis auct. non (Linnaeus, 1758) | reverse complement strand
ACATATCATAGATAGTATACCTACCTTCTGTCTGTCCTGTAACAGTGATAATGGTAGAGTGCTGGCTTTCATAACAACCTGTTAAATAAAGAACAGAAATACTCCAGATAAGAGTGCATGCGCACATGTGCAATTTTCACGTAACAACAATTAGTTGCTTCTAATAGGGTTTTTGCCCTATCTGGTACTCTGCAATGAGCATATGAACAATAGAGTCAACTAGGCTCCATGCTGCCGGCAAGATCAGAGGTGAACTGTTTTTGTTCAAGCAGTAACCTTGACAAAGAATAACAAGTGAACCTTTCTTTCAATAATGACTGATGTCTATTCTTGCATAAATGAATATTTTCCTAGTGATTACAGCAGAAACGACAATTAAGCAGCAGTAAAGAATATTATGTTAGTATGGTGGGCTGGACAACGAAACAAACTAGATTTGGCCTGTATGGATTTGATTTAATTGGCTGGAAGGCTATCATTTACTGAGGAACTAAGGTGTCATAAATTGTATAGAAATGATAATGTAGCATAATCACTGATTGCTAAATGGGGTAAGCGATATATATAATTACATCTCTATACTCAAAAATACCAACAGATCATGTTGATAAGTGACCTACTACCAGAAAGTTGAGTAAAAACTCTGTTCAAAGGTATTTCTGATATATGAGAAACTATTCTGTCAAGTTACAAATGATTTTAATTCAAAACAAAGGCATCTAAAACTTTGAGAACAAGTGTGGTGACTCAACATCTAGCCGACCATAATTGATGCAAAAACCATTGTGTTTGTGTGGGTACAGGCAACACAATAGTAGTAGCCAAGAAAAGTGGGGTAGGTACATGATCATGAGAATGTACATGGGTTATGAGTTTAACGCTAAAGAGAAATGCATGTGTTATGGTACCCCTGGCATGATGACCATCATAACGATGACAATACTGTTACTGATCATGTTAACAAAAACCATTATAATACTGATAACAGTGACTAAGGCAATGGAAACAATGAAGATGATGGCATGACGATGATCATGATGGCAATGCTACTGTGGATGATCATAACCATAAAATTAATGATAATTATGATGGTAATGATGATGATTAATCAATAATAATAATAATGACTATGATAATAGTGATGGTGAAAAAATCCATAATAATAATGATAATCACAACACTATATGTAAAAGGGAAATGACAGAAACGTGCTACTGCCACAGAGTTTTTAAGGGACAAAAAAGTTTTAATTGATCAAGTATCATCATAATTCATATGATGATGGAGTGGTATTACATGAACACTGCTTCACATTGCTATTTGGAACTGAACGGCAAGCTTTGTCATACATTTTTAGACAGCTGTGTCTTTTGCAAACAGCAGGTTAAGCTTCTAGTTCTAGATAGAAACCTTGGGCCATCACACAAAAATCATACAAAAAGATGGTGGTAGGGTACTAGGAAAGTTAAATTCACAAACAGTACAAATTATTTATTTATTTATTTATTTATTAAACTGACCTTATATGGATCTTTTATAACTTTTCCCATCTCTTCCTGAAATGTCTGCAGTGCTGTTTGTGTGATAACTTTGGTATTTCCTATGTTCAAGAGAAAAGTATTATCATAACAATATGGAGTAGTTGTTACCCAGCTTTCTTGTGCAAAATAAATATACAAAATCAGAGAATCCAGGTTTGAATAAACTAACCAAAGTGTTAGCTTGCCATTGTAATCACAGCCTAACTAGTTCTGTTTTTTGTTCTTTGCTTATGGATTAATCTTGAGCCATCTATGCATGTAATACATTATGAAAGTCTTGAGCAAGATATGCTGCAACTGTAACTTACTTTCCTTAATATTTAGTAGTACACTAAAGTTCAAAACCTGGAGTCTTCAGGATCCTACAACATATGTATGGGGGCAAAAAGCAACCAAGCTACTTTGTAAATGAGGTGAGTGAAGTGATCAAGGACCACCACTACAACCTCTGTCCAAAATTATCAAGTAAAATAAAGCTGAGAGATAGGCTTGCCAAATAAAGGGGCAGGTTAATTTCTGTTGATACCTGAATAAGGAGTATCATTGGTTACACTGGACAAAATTTCCTAAAAACCTAACAATGGTGCTCCTTACCAACTACATACTTAAACTAAATAATAATTTTAGCCAAATTAATCAACTACAAAAGCATTTTCCAACATTAATCTTCATCTAATCCCATTGTAGACGAAATCATCTCAATAAAACACAACTCTACTTATGCATAAGTTGTCTGGCCAGTAAATTAACACCTCCCCTGAATATCAGAAAAAACCAGAGATGAATAGGTATGATATAGATCTGTTTGCCAACTAAGAGCAGTAATACCTTCTTTAATGAATCAAAGTAAAACATAAATTTTCAGAGCACATGCATACAAATTTTAAAGCCAAGATAAAATAAACAATAAGGGAAACTTTCCCCTACTCATTAAATTTTCTTTAAAATTGTTTTGAAGTTATACTGTTGAATCCAAAGTGTTGTTATAAATTATTAATGTGACCACAAAGTTCATGCTAAGGAAACTTACCAAACCACTTCCTGTTTGGCTCCACCCTTGCCACTTCACCAGATGTTGCTGGTTTCTGGTATTCTGCTGGAACTACTATTTTTCCTTTAGTATCTCTACAAAAAGAGAACAGTACTACTTCTATAAGTCTGACTTAATGCTGCAATCTTTCATCAGTTAATGGTGTGTGCATCTTTCAAGATATCTTCTTGTTTCCAAGGTACCTGAAAACACCAGTGTTGGGCAACTCATCCATACCCCCTACTTGTGCATGTATTGGAGGGAATATCTCTATATTGGTGTGCTGCAGTTGAAAGATAATGTTGTCCACAGATGCTGCCTTACTTTGTTAATGGAGTGCAAGCACACAATCAATTGTCAAAATATTGTCAAAAAGGTATAATGATACAACAGTAACCACATGACACTACTATTATTACTCTGTTTAATTGTATCCAACTTACTCTATTTTAGCTCACTTTTTCACAGTGAACTCCTACTAAACACATCAACAGATCCACCTCAAACTTTATAGTAAACAAGATCTGCTTTTAAATGCATTTGCATAGGCATTTACCATCATTTATATGTCCCCAAGAGGATGTCTTAACTTACTATGTAGTAGTTACAGGTATTGTATGTGTCATGGACTTGAGGATTTGCTGCAGATAAATTTCTCTGGTTAGATTGCACAATCTACCAAAGGAAGGCCAGGCAGGCATTTTCTGGGTCAGAAACAGAACTGTTAAAAATATTAACACATTGCTTCTGCTGTGCACCTCAATCTCAGGCCCATAGCTGTGGTAAAGGAGGGTTATTAAGGACTTAGTCCCTCCCCTAACATTTTCCATCAAACTAAACACGTAGTCCAAATGTTTATACATTGAGTGTTAATGAAAGCATAGTTAGTTTGACATTACTAAAGTAACCAAATGGGCACATATATAATGCAACTTAAATTGTTTAATGTGGAAAGATACCGAACAGTAAAAGCTGCAGGTCTGAAGAAGACCATAACTCCTTGAGATTAGGTTAGGGTTATTCTGCATAAAGTTTAAGGTGCGCATGGAACATGGTGGATAAAATTTTCAATGGTTTCAAAGAACCTCAATTCATTTATTATGTTAGTCCTGCTGTTTCCCAATGCTTTTAACCATCTTTATATTAGAAAAATTCTACGAATCTTACTACAAACAGAAAATATTTTGCAAATGCAGCCAAATGAATACTTGTCAATTCTAGAAGCTCACAGCCTGCTCTTCGGGCACAGATACAGTTATTATTCACCAAAAGGATGAACAAAGTCCTTTTTACTATGTCAATAGCCTGTTTGGAAATGGTATATAATTTCTACTCTTTAGTTTTCTATAATACAAATTACAGAGGTGAAGATGATTTGTCTTATCCAAATTCCAAGTTTCTTTCATGACATGGTATAGAAGCTCCTTTAGTGAGGAGCTTGTAATGTACACCTTCAGCTCCTACATGGCACTCTGTAATATGCTCATGGATTTAACTGCTTGCATCTCTACTCAATATGGTGAAGTTTTACTGGTAATGTTAATTGTGATGCTACATCCTACACAACATGCTTCTGCTTGAAGACTGCTTTATGCACTATTAGTTGATCCGGGACCTATGCAAATGACCAGAATTAGTCATAGATTTAACCAGGCTCAGGACATGCTTGAAGGTTTTTAAGTAAAAAAACATATGTTGTGAACTTCAGCTTTTCCTATATGGCCCTTCCTACAAGCTTAATTCAAGATCCTATTTTAGTAGGTGAAAAAAGCAATAACCTTGGTCCTAGGAGCTTTATTTACACTGAACACATTAAAGCCTTGTATGTGAAAAAAACCCACATTGCCATAGGTGGTTTGTTTGGCACAAAAATGTCAACTGTCTGCTAAAATTAGAAATCAAATGCATAATAATAAAAAATAATCCTTTAAAATTGCTACAGTGAGTCCCTACAAGATGCTTTTATCAGTAATATAGT
Organism: Carybdea cf. marsupialis auct. non (Linnaeus, 1758); assembly: GCA_010016065.2. Taxonomy (NCBI): domain Eukaryota; kingdom Metazoa; phylum Cnidaria; class Cubozoa; order Carybdeida; family Carybdeidae; genus Carybdea; species Carybdea cf. marsupialis auct. non (Linnaeus, 1758). Next base: position 17,581 of record JAAAKL020002317.1, on the reverse strand, counting down.
TTGTGCTTGGATGAAGTTTATATTTTGTATTTCATTTTCTAGAATCTCTTGCAATGTCACAGAACACCAGCCTGATTTGCACTGAGATAAAAAAGCACAACATTTGGTTCCTTAACAATAGAGTTTACTTCACACCAACTGTGAATCAACTGACAAAGAGTAGCATGTAAATAGGGCTTTAAGATATGCAGATGGCTGGGTGCTTTTGTCAAAGTTTATGGAAATAACAGGCTCTGATAACACAAACTAAATATTGAAAGAATTTACCTATCATTAGTTTAAGCATAAGAGCCTTTAATATGTAGTTATTAACTATATAATTACCCTGCTCTTTGTGACAACATACTCCTTCTATATATCCTGGTGTTTTCAATAGAAAATTTTTATCCCAATCCCTGTTATGCCTTATTACTAGCTTTCTTGGTGTTAAGCTTCAGGAAGCCCCCTATACATGTGACTAGCCCCACTAAAATGCCTGTTCTTACTATGGGCCTGCTCCATCATCTGGGCCATTGGAACACACGGTGGATTAATGTATCACAATCAAACATAGTAACTTACTTGACTGGTTTTCCTGATTTATACATCTGCAGTCTTTTTACCGTTGCTTTACTCCTCATATTTGATCCCAGCTTTGGCTTTGCACGATCTAAAATGGCAAAATAGTAAATAAACTAAGGTTGATGAAATATTGATCTTTGACAGTGATTTTTCAAATGATGACTGTTTTCATAAGTGTGCCTTGATATTTACATGGCCCTAATACAATTGTATTCTAATTGTACTTGGGTTACTCATCTGTTTCAGTGTACACTGGGGAGAGTATGGACGATGACCAAGTTATAGAGACGTCAAGTCTTTAGTAATTGCTGAACAAGAAAATGTGTTCACCTGTTAGGTCTCTTATTTGTCTATGACTAAGTTCGGAGACTAAGTGGCATCACATAGTGACACAAGTGGCACAATACACAAAATCTGTTTATTGAATTGAAACTGTGTTGAAGCCAGAAATACTTTACATACATATCATTTTAAGGCCACTTAGATTAGGGCTAGTGGATTTTGTGCTTCTTTAGTCATCCAAAAGGAGAATGGTCAGGTGCAATGTAATCTTAGGCATCCTTTGATGCCTTTGGAAATAATTTGCTAACTTCAATAAATTCTCCCAGTTTACCCATCCTTGTTCTGTTGATATCAATGTCATTTTCTTAGTCAGTCATAAATTTGCATTTCTCTGAGTTCATCCTCACTCTCCTTGAGATATAACTTTGCCTTAAAAAAACATTTTGCATTTTGAACCATCTCATTAAACTGCTGCTAATCTGAATAATACACTTGGTATTTCTATAAATATATTTCAAATGATTGATATTATTTCTACTAAGACCTATTGCCCTCAGCATATTGCATTGTGTCCATGCTATCTTCACCAGCTCCAAGAAAATCTGTGTTATCGTAGGATAATGGCAGCCATACTTCAAGATCAACAGCAGATTTACAGTATCCATATCATTTTATGAAGTTTTGTGCAGGACTCCTCAATATGCCATTTCTGTCCTCTATAAGCCTAAATAGGATATATTGATTCTAGTTGGGGCTGTCTGTATACCAATGACCATTCATGAGCAACTTGCTCATACAAACCATTGAATTCAACTTTACAGGGGACCAAGATTAAGAATATTTTTGTCCCTTCCTTTCCAATACGTCAATGAGTTCTGGTAGTCTGCACAATATTATCAGTAAGATGGTTACGATATACATCAAATATTTAGACTGTGGGGTAGGGTGTTTGTAGCCATAATAAATCTACTGGTTTGTGCAAGTTAACAGCCAGTATTGGTTCCAATGGCCCCCCTCTTATAGTAAATCCTTACATGTTTATGGCAATTAGTATTATGGTTTAAAGTATGACATACTTCACTTATTGCAAAGGATCTCTGGCCATAAATCTTGAATACAACAACTTTCAGTAACGTATGGTGGTTACTTGTAACACAGCTTCTTCATAAACTCCTGTAGAGCTGAGGGCAGTTTCTTCTCTACTTTCCCCTGTACGGTTCTACCACTGACTCGATTTGGCTACTAACTTCACATCATATATTCATGACATAATAGTTCCCCTTATTTCTTAGACACTTTGTCTAGACCATGGACATGTCACTATGCATAAACAGATCGTTGGTCAAATTTCATATTAGAACTATCTTTATGAATAAGACTGATTGCGTGATAAAACTATACAACATAGTGATGGGTTTCCCTGTTATAATACTGATCTACTAGAATGGGTAATCTATAGATTGCTCATGACCTATTAGATTGCATTGAGACGTGCACTTCAAACATAGACTTGGGATTTGCCTTCGATTTAATTTCCATTATGTTACAACATGCTCAAAATTCCAAGTCCATTCAAACTATCCATGTCTACGAAGCAAGCATGTTTTATTGAGCTCACGTCTCTACGTAAAGCACATCACATCATAGGCAGTAGGTCCAATAGAGCTTATTGGCAAGCGCGCAGTACCGGGTAACTTACTACAAGACATCAAATCATACCGGTAACATGGCCTTATGGAAGTATCGTGAAAGTTACATCATATGACTTACTTGGATTTGTACTGTTTACTGCTTTCTTTTTCGACTTGACATCTTTTCCTTTCTTATCCATCTTCCTCGCCATTTTGACTTGTTGATATTTCTCAATTAAGACACTCTTCGGGAAGTCTTCGTATTTTGCGCTAACAACACTGTCTTAGCGCCGTTGTAGAACGTGGTGGCATCAAATCATGTGGCAAAATAGTGGGATGATTAACGGAGTAACGGGCACGAAATTTCTCTAGAACAAGAACTAACCCATAAGCTGCACCTAGTGAACTCTAAACTGACTTTCAACAGTTCACTGGTTGTACCCACGGTGAAGACATAGTTAACTTGCTCATAATATATAGAAGCCGCTCTAACGGGTTAACTGACCGGGTTCTCTAAGTTCACAAGGTAGTATAAGGATGTGGGCTGTGAAGTCACAATAACACCATCCCATGGGTGTAGATTCTGGGGGGACGGGGGAGACTCGTCCCCCTCACTTTTCAGGATGTGGGAACAACAGTCGCTTTATCCCCCCACTTTTGAGCCAAGAAATGTCAGATTGTCCACGTTTAATCCTTTTGTCCCCACGTTCTTACAGCGATCAGTGCCCATGCACCATCCTAATAACACAAATTATGTATTTAAAAATCACAGATTTTGCGAAGAGGACACAGAAAGCCGACTTCGCTTTCAATGCCTCTGTTTTGCGACCTTGCTCGTGAGAGATAGAAGCCGCTCTAACGGGTTCACAGTCCTTTTCCTTGATACGTAAGTAGAATCCTAATTACTACAATTTGGCATTTGAAGATGAACAATTTTTTGAAGAGGACACAACAAGTCAACTTACATTTCCCTGCCTCTATCTTGCGAACTGGCTCATAAGGAATCGAAGCCACCCGAATCGGTTTGCTTTTCCTCGGTTCACAAGGTGACCAAAGGCAGTGGATTCGCAACGATAGTACCCTAAATCTGAAAATTTTGTATTTGAAAGTCAAATATTTTTCGAAGAGAACACAGCATGTTAACTTGGCTCTCTCTTCTTCTATTTTGCGAACTTGTTCATAAGCAACCGAAGCCACTAGAACAGGTTCACTGACTATTTCCTCCCAGTACACAAGATTAACTTTGCCAGGGGGATGGAGTCGCGAAAGCAGGACCCTAGACACCAAACTTGTTTCTTTGAAGATCAAGAGTTTTGAGGAGAACACAGCAAGTGAAATTTCCTTACTTTGCCTCTGTTTTGTGAACTTTCTGATGCGGAATCAAAACTGCTCTAACGCGTTGACTGACCACCTTCTCTCAGTTCAGAAGATGGTCTAAGGCGAGTATAGTCGCTAGAGCTGCAGTCTTGAAACAAACATTTGTATTTAAAAATCAAAGATTTTTTGACCTGGTTACAGCAAGTCAACTTCGTATTCTCTGCTTCAGTATCTGAATATCGATAAAATAGAGTCAAAGACGCTCTAACGTTCAATAACCATTTATCTTGGTTCGAAAATAGATCTAGCTCTACGGGCGTAGGGCCAGCGATAGCAGCATTCCACATACGAAAATATTGTGTTTGAAATCAAGCACTTTTCGAAGAAGATACAACCAGTCAACTACACTATCTCTGCCTCTATGTAGCGAACTAGCTCACAAGGCATCAACTAGCGGGTTCACTGAGTATGTTCCCTCAGCTTCAAAGATGATCTAAAGCTGTGGTCATTGGAGTCGCGGTAGCATACGCTAAGTGCCAAAAAATGTGTTTGAAATTCAAAGGATTTTGGAAAGAGGACACAGCAAGTCAACTTCGCTTTAATTACCTCAATTTTGCGAACTTGCTCATGAAAAATCGATGGCGGAATAACAGATTTACTTACCGTTTTCTCTCAGATCGGTAGGTGACCTAAAACTGTAGGCAGTGAAGTCACGATGCCAGCAATCCAGGCACCCAAATTTTGTATTTGAATATCAAGAATTATTGCAAAATGACAAACCGCGTCAACTTTGCTTTCCCTGCCTTCATATTGCGAACTTGCTCATCAGGAATCGAAGGTATGTTAACGGCTTCACTGACCATCATCTCTCAGTTTAGAGAGTTGTCCAAGGCTATGGGCTGTGGAGTCGCAATAGTTGTACCCTAAGTTTCAAAAGAATATACTTGAAAATCAAAGATTTTTCTAAGATGACACAGTAAGACACTTCCCTTGCTCTCCCTGTATTTTGCAAACTTTCTCTTAAAGAATCAAGGCCGTTTTAACGGGTTCACAATCCTTTTTCTCTTCAGTTCAGAAGGACCATTATTTCTTGCTCGACTATCTATTACGATGTGCTTTGAGTTAGTCACGAGCAGCAAATGGTACTTTGTGGCATGGATGAACCTCCGACGTGTAACTGGTAACTGCCATTAACGCTTTGTGTGATTTCCCCGGCCCTTCCACAGCACCTAGAATAACGTCGACGAATTCCTCAATGATTTGGTTGCCTTATGCAGGTTGAATCAATTGTGTGCATTTTAAGTAAGAGCGATAACTCTTGAAGTGATTTCAATTCAATCATTGGAGTTCAAAAACAATTTATCTAATTGCATTCTACAGAAGTTAACTGGTTCAAAAACACAAGTAGGATTGTAGGATTTCCAAGCACATTGGAGTAATGACCGTAAAAACTGATTAACTGTTCATTTTGGTTGCGCTTAAGTTTCCTCTCAATATTGATTTTGAAAAAGTCATAAAGGATAAAACATTACATCGAGCGCAAGATTCTACCTTCAATCGAGTATCTAGGTTTTTTGTTGATTATAACAGTCAAGTACCGAGATAAAACATTACATTGTGCGTTTTTGTTAACTGAACAGGCAAAGTCGACTGAAACGTTGGCTGTACTCTAGCCCTAATTCGGGTCGCCTGAAATAAAAAATTGCTCAAGAGGCTGAAGAAAATTTAGACATTTTCACTTATAACACCATGCAATATATAGAGGTTTATAGTAGGTAAAGGAGCAACGATGATAATGACTAGCTTCTGTTCTTGAACTAGAAGGAATGTTGATAACTTCAGGAGCGACAGCAAAAGTACAATAGAGGAACGTCCAGAGTATCAAACATTACGGTGGTTTTGGTTTACGAAACCCGAATGACAATTTCCTACCTGGAGTTAATGTATTGGGTGGGGGGGACATGATGCTTAATTCTGACTACCAACCTAAACGTCGTGCGTCCAGTATAGTTAGCCTTGCGTTAATTGGACTAGCGGAATAGTGTGAGGGGGGCTGCCGGAGCAATGCTTCTACATTTCCTATGATATAGGTCTTCAGTACACTCAGAATACAATAGTTTAAACAGTAGCGGCATAGTGGAAGAGTGTCAGACTCACAATCCAAGGGTCGTGAGATCAGACCGACCCTGCGTTTGCCTGCCACGATCCGGGAGGTACTGTACTTTGTCAGCTGACTCTCGTGAAGTGGGAAAACTATGTTTCGAGAGATAGGACAGAGAGGGCACTGCAAGCAGGAATAGATTGTCATCTGAAGGGGAAAAGTCACCTCGTTCCTAGTAGTGGCTTCGGCCTTGAACAGGGTGAAAATATATAAGCAAAAAATACACTGAAAGCCAAAACCAATGAATGATTCTCGTCTCGTCTTGCATTTTCACAATCAGCCAAAGTGATGAAGTATATCTTTTTTTGTTAATGTAAATACTCATTTACGTATTTGAAGGTCTCGTAAAGACGCAAACTGCACAACTCGAGTTTTTCAGCGCCATGCTAAGACTGATAAGACACCTACCTACGTCATCACTTTATGTCAATTCAACAGTTGCATGTTTAGCTATACACCATTTCCTGGGGGAATACTTTCAGCTTAATGCTGTCTTCCTTAATATATTCAAAGCCTTCAACTTTCGGAACCTTCCGGCTGCTAACAGTGCACTGTTATGCGGAGGGAAAGTGTGACGTCACGATTCTTAAAATGTTTGAATTATGGGAAAGAACCTCAATTTTCAGGTTGCCCTATTAGTAAGAACGTCAATGGCTAAAATGGAGATTGATGCCCTTTACCAATGCCGAGATATCAGCTTCCAAAGTTTTAAATCTCTCTAACAAAACCTTATTATTTGATGCTGGATCCTAACTTGAGGATCCAAGGAATTTTAACAGAGTTTTGACCATAGGCTTTTGAAATTCAAACGCCTCTACTTTAAACACTATATACACTAAAGGTCTGTTATTTTGGAAAACAGCCTGTTCCGCGGTTGCCCTTAGATATCTGGAGTCAAATCTTACTTTTCCCAAAATTTTTTATTTATGACGTCATCACTTTTCCTCCGCATATCTGTAGCACCTTAATTTGAGGTCATAGTTAACTACAAGCAGTTCACGAATATATATGGCGCTGTGGCATGCAAGAACAACAAATAAACTTCCAAATTTGTAATGCATGGTCTTCACATTCGATAAATCAAATATATCCTTCAGAGAATGGCATTACCTATTTTAAAAACCAATAATTGGTGAAAGACACTTCATAGGGAGTTTCTCAAAATTTTGAAAACTGCGGGAGCGGCATGCGTGCGACAAGGAGAAACAAGGTACAACATTGTTAAGTTATTCCTTAAAACGTAGATGTTAATGTACTATCAGAAATATGATAAAAAGTCCTACATTAAATAACTTTAGTCGTCAAGATAGCGTACAGCGATGTCTACTGTATCCTATAAGTGGCCCAGGTCGTATTTACAGCATTGATTAATATAAAAATACGTTTCCATATCAAGTTTCTGTTTTCCAAATACACAGAGAAACATTTACATTTCCTTTCCTAATGTAGAACATATTGTCCTTATCTGTTAGTCCTGTGGAGAGTAAAAATCGTTAACTTATAATGTTAAAATATACAACGTCCCGACCAGTGTTCAATGTGTTGATTGGTTGACCATACGCAATGTGCATAACTCCAAAATTTATTATCTTCAGGTGAAAGTGTAAGGTTTTTAGTCTCTCCCGTTGTGACCAGAAAGTCTGTTAAAGCAAAGGCAACGAGAAAGGTTAAAGTCGAATTGGGGGCTACTAAAAGGACGTACAAATGCTATTCTTTTGCCGACAGGTGCTACCCTGCAAATCAGTATATAATGGTCCAACCCTCCTTTAGGTACTTGTCAACGTCCGGCTTTTCTGTGCTGTCATCACCTCCGATTTCAAAAGTGAACTTATTTTTCTTTACTTTAAAGATAAATCAGAATACCTGCAAAGTCTTATAACTAAGTAACAGATATAACCAGAGCTATAAGCATTGAGCCTTGACGCTAATACAACCATTATAAGTACCACAAGAGTCAATTTGAACTACTTTTGGTGTACTGCCAACTCTTGTGAAGGTACTGGAATGGTTCTTACGAATTGGATATTTCCCGAGATGGAGGATGCAATTCTGAGGGGGAACATCCACACAGAGAGATTCATCAAAATCAAGTGCAGATAAAAACTAAGTGGCATTGAACATACGGAAGTGATAAAAGAAAAATCTTTCAATTTTAATTTGAGAGGTTTTCTAGCGACTTCAATTCCTTATCCTCGAATATATTCAGGGGCATGTATATCAATGTATTGTTCCATTTGAGGGTTGCTAGGCTTATATTCTGGGGCTTCTATAAAGGACATATACATGCAGGTATATGCACGGGGTTCTACAGATCAACTAGACATTGTTTAAGCTCTAAGCTTTTTTATTTCTAAAGCTGAAATAAAGAAGCGATGATTTACAACTATTGAAATCTTGCAGGTCAAGCAAGTCAGGTTACCAAGTTACGATTCTGTAAAATCGTTGCAAAAGGAACCTATGAACCGCGTAATTTCTAAGAGTTATTTGCCAGAATCCTAATCTAGAGCTTGCTTTTCTGAAACTAATCAAATATTCAATAAACGAATTTACTGCGTAACGTATGTAGTATGACGAACGTCACGTATTGAAATCGGATGTCAACTCGAACATTATTAAAGGAAACTGCAACAATTCAAGAAGAGAGAATGTTAATTTCTAATAAACCAAATTATTTCATTTTAAGAAAAGAGATTATAAATTTCCAATACTGCTATGCAGGAAGGACGTCATCAGTATTTTTTCTGTTGTAGAGAACTTTAATGTGATCCTCATTACCTTGTAAATGATATTCATCTGCCTCATACGTAAGATTAAATCAAAGACACTGCATATAGTGTCTTAGGCTCTTCAAACTGATAATGCGGGTTATCAAATAGAGACGGTATACACAAATACATACGTTGGTAGGCACAGTATGTGGCAGTTCCATCCAGTTGCTTTGAAGATTTGAGACTAACAATTCATAAGTGTCAGGAAAAGTGACCTTGCAAAAACTGAAGCCAAAACCAAGGCTTGATCTGGCTTTCAAAAACCCCCTCCCAAACAACAGCATTTTCTGACCGCCCCTTTGTATGGCATTGTGCGGATTAATTCCTGTGGATTTAACTACGCCAAAAAGTACAAAATGAAGATACGAAAGACATGGAAGAATTGGCGGCAAATGAAGGCTAAAATTTGTTGGAAAGATGTTCAACATACATAAATATCAAGAAAGAACCAGTTGGGATGCCAAGGATAACTGGAAAACACGACATAAAAGCCTTATATCAAGATATCCTGTGAGAGTGACAATAAAACATATGAAGTGGAGTACTTACAACAAGTAGTCAAGATACATACTTAGCCATTCTTTGAGTCCTTATCGTTTTACGAATTGGGGGTGGCTTCGATGAAGGTGGATGTGGCTGCATGTCACTTGACTCATTGAAAAAGGGTCCTCTCTCAAGAGCCCTCACATGTGCGAGGTATTGCGCCTTTGAAACCAATTTAACCCCCCTCTTCCCATCCGGTACTTCATAATCATTCTCCATTTCCTCCGTCGATTTACTATGTGATCCATTTAACACCTTTGCCACACACGATTCAATAGTCTGTGTTCCTGTCGTGTGTTCATGTGAATTTGCTTTCGTGACATTATCATTACTGTCTTTAACTAACGTATTTTCGAAGTCAACCAAAGACTTAAAGGTGTCATTAGCATCGACTGACCGATCGATTCTAGCACCATTTGAAGACCGCATGGTATATTTTGCCATATCCTGATTAACGTAATATGTTTTCTTTGGTGAGACATAATACGTGGTCCTTGCCGCACTGTAGTTCCTCTCTGATTGTTTTACTAAGAGTCGTTGAAGGGCGTCTCCAACAACATTTGCTCCGTGATCATCAATATGCACAGCTACAGAAAACATACAGTGGACTATCAATGACAAAAAAAGTAAGGGGTTTATCTAGGTAGATCAGATGGGCAATCTGTCTCTCACTTTGTCGGCACCTTAGTGACGTCACCCACTCATTCATTTAATCGGGAGGTTATTACGTAAGTATAACTTGTTGATCCGTAGGCCACTCTGTTGGTCGGTAGGCCAGCGTATAGGTGGATACTTGTGTATCTAAGTAGGTTGGTAAAGTAGGTAGGTAAGTACCAAAGCAGGGAGGCAAGTACATAGGTACGTAAGAAGGTATGTAGGTAAATAGGTAGGCAGGTGAGAGGAAAATGAAACACGTTCATAAGTAATGGAAAACAAAAAATTCAGTGAGCGCCAAAGGAAAAGTCGACAACGCGAGGTATAATTGATAAAATAGTTGAATAACTGAAATTTTTTAACGACAAACGTTCTGTTGACAAGGGCTTGCAGCAACAAAAACCGAGTATCTTACTAATAATTTTACCCTGGCGCAAATGAAATTACTTACCATCACGATTGTTTTCAGAAGCCATGCTGTTACATTGTCTTGTAGCAGAAGCTGCTACTGAAGATGAGCGACTTCTTCTCGTCACGGCTGTCCGGGCTATTTACGAAAGTACAAAAATCATTATCATAAGTAAGCATTGCAGGACTTAATCTATGATATTGTAGGAATTGTATTTTTATTTCAAGGAACGAGTAACATCTTTGGGTAAAGATTTCTGGTACAGAAAGTAAATTCGAAAAGTTTGCTAATGGGACAGAATAATAAAACTGCATGAAATAGCGAATTCGTTTTGTACTTAAAAGGTTTTTTTTTCGTCTGACACTCCTCAGAGTACAATTCGTCAGAAAATTAATTGAAGAGGCAATCAATGTAATTTGGTACTCAACTGTGTTTTCAAAATAGCCAGTCAGAACTCTGACCGCTAGATTGGTGTTGTCATGGCCAACCAGTGCCCGTGACGCTAAATGGTTAGCCAAAAAGGTACAATGAGAGGCAAATTTGTTTACACAACAACGGGTTTCTTCCTTTGATGTGGACGGATTCTAGAACGGCCAAGTGAAAAGCAGACCTAGCTTTACCTATTAAACGGAAGCGGTCATCCGTATACATTTTGGCACTGTCTGGGTTTTCAGGCAAGTGCTTAGTTGGGTTTTCGGATTTTTAAACCCGGGGTGCTTGTTTACTTGTAGGAGCTGATGCTTGGTGAATACAGGATGGAACAAGCTGCTGAATTGAGCCAAGTAACCTTAAAGTCGTGCGGCCGACATACCTAGCTTCGCACTGGCAAGGAAATAGGTAAACTACAAAGCTGCTATTTGTGGAAGGCACACGATCTTTGTGGCTGGTAGGAAACGCTTTCTTACTGGCAAAAACTAAGCGTGGAGTTGCAAGGCCAAAACACTATCCTATGGCCTTTTTTATCTGGTTTTCGAATCGAAGCGAAACGCTTCCAAGCCATGATAGTTTAAAATACACAGAGAATTTCAAAGTAAATTGGTGTAAAAGTACATTGGAAATGTAACTCCCTCATAGTCCTAAAGTACAATTAATACTTGGCCTTTGGCTAGTAAGTTTTAAAACATGTCATACGTGGTGGCTAAAAAACGTGAACATGATGTTCTCTAAGTTGCAATTATACATACATTTCGTGTCATACCTTCACGTTGGAGATCATTTAATTTTTAAACATACTACAAATCAATATCACACATAAAGTTCCTTCAGTTTGTTCTTAAAAAGTAGAGAGCATGGCCAAATAGACACTTTTAAAAAGTGTGAAGGGCTCGGAGTGTTGAAAGAGCTGAACTTACAATTCCTTACCTTCCAGCAAAGTCACTGTTTCAAAAGTAATAAATGAAGATGTAGTCACGTTGAGGTTGGATTGCACACCTTCTGCATACACTGGTTAGAGGCTAATAAAGGTATCCATTAATCTTTAGCAACAATTCTGAACTTTTCTGGGTCGTATTAACAACCATGTTCTAAGTTCCAACCCTACTTCTTCCTCAGTTTCAAATGACAGTTTAATATAATCATGGAATATCCGTGATGTAAGAATTCATAAACCAGAAGAATACGATATCCTCAAGAAATCAAACAATTGGTCATTCCCAAAACTGCGCTGATAACAACCTTTCCATCACCTATATCATGTTTCAAGTTTAATAAAAAATAGCGTTTGCGGCACAGTAGGATACTAACGAACGACTCCTTTAAGTTAAAACTGATCATTAAGCCTTGCTAAGTGTGAGTGAATTTGAAATAACCAAGTAGAACAACATCTGTCAATTATGAAAATAATCACAGGCCACTACATTGGAAGGTGAAATAACACACGTCTCTGCTTATACCTCTCTCCGATCCAATCTTCGCAGATGTGGGCCTGCTAGTCGGCGTAACAGCCACTGATGAGCTGTATACTTTGGCTGTGGTCAGTCTTCTGTTATACTTGTCTGAGTGAAGAGAAATGTTATTGTCTTTGGAGCTCTCCAAGACTTCCTTCCAACTACGGTTTGTGGACTCGCGATCGTGGCTTTTACCGTGAGAGCTGGTGTGAGGAAATAAGAAGGATGCTCGAATAAAATAAAACAATACAAGACAGTACTTCATAGCATTTAAGGATGATAAGAGAAATGGCGATACAAGGAACTAAGAAATAACTTTATGTTTCCTACATGAATTCAAATTGGAGAGATTGGATCCTACAGCCCGTCACAGTTAGACTTTATGACTCTGCCACATTTTCATATTTGTTTGCAAAGTGCTTTACCACTTTTAACACGCACAGTTGTGCCCCAGGATAAACCTCTCTATACACCTTCATACTTCAATTGTGTACCCACGTGACAGTTGCTTAGAGAGTTACTATTGCATTGATTATTTTGTTTACTTAATTGTAATCACTATCTTTAGATCCCTGCATAGAACTATGCACGAAATAGCGGATTCATTTTGTACTTAAAAGCTTCTTTTGTCTGACACTCCTCAGAGTACAATTCGTCAGAAAATAATCGGAAAGGGAATCAACGAAATTTTTTACCCAACTGTGTCAGACGAAAAAAGCTTTTAAGTACAAAATGAATTTGCTATTTCGTGAAGTAATATTATTCTGTACCATCAACAAACTCTCCAAATAACTATGTAATAATGAGTAGCCCATTCTGCCTCAGTATTATGTGTATCTGTCTTCATCTGATATGGTATTCGTTTCAGTGATCGTTGGAGGAGGATACTCATGTTTAACACCTATGTAGAATTTTATCTTTGCGTTTTGTTCATTGCGAAGGGGCCAACATGGTAACGTTCTTTCTGTCCACTCCAAAATAGCATTTCATACTTAATAGCAGCATAACCTCTCTAGCATCTAATGGAAGGGATAAAATGGCTTACGTGGCACCTCATGACCTTTCTTAACACTGGTTTGCACGAAATTGAATTGAAAGATAAAAGAGTAGAGTAACAATGAGAGCAGAGTAAAACTAAACATTTCTTTGCTTGATTTCTATAGCCAATGTCCCTAGAATGTGTATTAAGTACATACACTTATTACCGTCAACAAAACGAGTAGCCTCCTCTTAGAGCGGATAGAAGAAACCAGTTGAAGTTTACCTCGTTGATGATCTTTGGCTCCTGTGATAAGTGGTGTTGTTATGGCTGCGTGTTTGCTTCAGGGGAAGATCAGTGTTTGTGTCAGCTTTAGTTCCCAGGAAGATGACTGATGAGTTATTGTGCTTAGTGAATGATGTCAGCAAATCCTCAAGCTCATTTTCACTGTAACGGGGAATACAAATATTGGTTTGTTATTCGGAATCCCTAAAACTAAAAGGTCTCAAATGGGCGTCAGTAAACTACCACAGTGATAACGTCAAAATAGCGTATTTTTAAGAACACTAATTTCTCCCTACATCGTAGTATGAATACAAGGGTAAAACGCCCGTAAACGACGTATGGCTAGAAAGGACTCATCTAGCCTGCGAATAACGACTTTATAAGCCTATGAAAGGTTTTAAGGAAGTAAAAGCAGTCTTGCTCAGTTCAGAAATCATCAACTGCGTATAAGGGCGCATATGTCGACGTTTCTCCAAATTGTCGTTCTCAAATACAACAAGACTATAAAAACTATAAAAACAAATGCAGTAACGGCAAATTATTGCAGAACTTTTGATTCTCATTAAATTAAACTTCACACTTCCTATTACAATCTCAAGACACTTTTTCGACAATTTACGTGCAGAACATGACATCCTACGGAGATTTGTCGGTGGTGTGTTTTGAGGCAGACAAACATTTGACTTCAACCACCACTCTTTACTCCCCGGGTGGCTACCGAAAACAAACTTTAAAAACATATTTCAGCAATAACAAATACTAAACCATAAGAATCATAAATGAAAATAAATTGGTTAAAAAGGTGGCAAAATTCACTGAAATGAAACTGCAAGCAATCTTGTCACTATTGTGGATAAAATTAGATCAAAGATGCCACTGATGAGAGTCGTCACATTCTAGGCCAATTATCAGATTAAAGCCATATTCCATGTGACTAACCAATTGATGAAATATGAGGCGATCGGGCAAACGTAACTGAAACTGGGGCGCCCTGAAAAAGATAGTAAAGTGCGCAATTAGGAGCAACTCAGGAGCCGATCCTAAATATTCCATATCACATAAAAAATGGAAGACTTAATTATTCTAAATTATGCAAGCTTCGTCAACAGTCTCCTCTTGCTAGTATTCCGAAATCAAGAAGGGTAAAAATATTATATGCACAAACCCGAAAGGCAAATCTTTACCATGTCTGGGAAGCACGTCACCAGCACACTGACACGACTGATCACCGATTTGTAAATGTCAATCTTTACAAGGTATATACGTGTTAGAAGAAAAGAGCCTCTTCAGGCCTTTTGCACTTACAGTCTGTAAAAGGTGGTGATCTTTACCTAGTACTAACACATACCATTCATGGGGTAAGTGCAAGGACTCTTGTAACTTAATAACTAGAATCAGAATTTGCAGTTAACATGCATAGTCAGGGATGCTTATTTTTCCTGGCACTGAAATGTAACTTTAAAACGCTTCAACGAAGATAGACATGCTGGGAAGAAGAACAAATACATACCTTCCAACCGATAGGAACATTTCAAAGTCTCTGTCCGTAATGTTACCCATATCGTAATCGCTTTGCGACCCAAAATCACTGCCATCGTCTGCCGTCTCAGATGCTACCAGAGCATTGGTATCCTAAAATGAAATGTAGACAATAGTATTAGATTTCAAAGGTTTTAAGTTTGTTTATGTTACGAAAAATCAAGATTGCACGAAATAGTAAAGCCATTTTCGCACTTAAAGGATATGATGGCCGGACACTTGTCAGAGCACAAATGGTCAGAATGGAATACGAAAAGGAAAGAATGAAACTTATACCAAGCTGTGCTTTCGATCAATCGGTGTGCCAATCGGAATTTGGAATGCGTGATTGAGATTGTGTGTTGGACCTACAAGTCCTCGCTAGAACTATTTAGAAAAGCCCTGTTATCGGACAAATTCTTAATTTCGGTAATCCTTTACGTGAACTAACTTCACCCTAGCTAATCTTTAGAAGACTTTTGTAGCAAAACAACAAATAATGTGCATATTCATCGGCAAATATGGATTTCGTGGCGTGAAAGTAAGTTTAGCATTTTGTTAAACAGTACCACATAATTTCATCTCATACAGGGATAATATCAGGCATTACCATTTGCATAAATTCTCTGTGTCAGCTTCAAAGTAACATTAATGTTTCAAAGAATCAGATCTGAAGAAAATACATCTGGACAGAGATATTACATACAAAATATAAATCGAGGAAGCAAGAGGATACCTTGGAGTAGAGTTTGACGAATTCTCCCAATTTCTTTGCAAGTAGGCTCCGCCTGTCAAAAACAGCAATATTCTCATCAATATACAATTATTTAATCTCACATTATCTTCACTTTATTTCCTCAGTATTTAAGTTCTACATGCATGTAGCATTTGTTATAAATAAAATTCGTATGGCACTATGCTGGTAATTAAACATTAGGAATGGTGGTGGTAGGCTATCGCGGGTTCATTACAATCACACAGAGTTTCCATAACATTTTCAGTATTTACTAAGAAATACACTCTTTACACGTATACTTCATTCCTTTACTGTCCTTAATGAACTGTAATACAGTAGTGCGGTATTCCAATGCAAACTAACCACATAAAAGATGCTTTAGATATGTTTTTGTTAGCTACGTCGCTCTCAGCGACGTAACATAGCTGGAGAGTTAGTGAGTGAGTAAGTGGTGGCCCATGAGTGAGTGGGTGAATGAAAGCGCGTGCGTGCATGCGTGAGTGAGTGAATGAATGAGTGCGTGAGTGAGTGAGTAAGTGAGTAAGTGCAAGCGTAAGTGAATGAGTACGCGAGTGAGTGAATGCGTGTGTGAGTAAGTGCATGAGTGTGTGTGTGGGCGGGTGGGTGGTTGAATGAGTATATGAATGAGTATGTGAATGAGTATGTGAATGAGTATGTGAATGAGTATGTGAATGAGTATGTGAATGAGTATGTGAATGAGTATGAGAATGAGTATGTGAATGAGTATGTGAATGAGTATGTGAATGAGCTTGTGAATGAGTATGTGAATGAGTATGAGAATGAGTATGTGAATGAGCATGTGGATGAGTCTGTGAATGAGTATCTGAGTAAATGGGAGACTACGTGCGGGGTCAATGGCGTAATAAAGAACACCGTCAAATAATGTGAAAAGTAATAAACTGAGCAATGAAGAATGTAAATAATTAAAGATACCTTTCATTTGTATACGAGTCAACATTGGGAATCGAGATATCCAGTGGCTTCGACAAATTTTCCGAGGCTCTGACAAGAAATCGAATAATTAAATCCTAAAATGGGAAGAGGAATAAAAGTAATGCAATATTGCGTTCCATCATTTCTGTCTACATAGAATCAAGTGAATCCTAAGAAAACTATTGAAAGTAAGACATACCTGCTCTAGTAAAATGGAATTTCTGTTCAGGAAAAACATTGATTGAAAGGGTTGACGGAACAACTTAGTCAAGAACTTTTACAGGCAGGAGAAAATTTTTCCCAGGTGGTTTCTAAATCCTTTGCTATAATACTAGTGTCGAACCTTTTACAATGAAATGGTATTGAATTGATGATGAGATACTGTTTAGGTTCAGTTTAGTTTCAGTAGCTCCTCGTGGGACACTTACAAACATCATAACAAATTAAGACAGACAAAGCAGTGGCAGCTCGTGCTTAAAAACAAAACTCAAGGAACTTGTTTACACGACTCAATAGCCACACCTAAATAAAGGTAACAAGCTAGTCACTACCCTTAGAATGCACGGACTTCCTCTGATAAAACTCCGGTAATAATGGTTTACAGGATTGTACGGTGTATTAATTTATTACACCTTAATATTACGACGAGGAGCAGCTTTTTGGATCCAACGTCCGCCCAGTATCCAAAGCTCGCCTATTCTCTTTAAGTAGCAATTGTAAGTAAGATAGATGGAAGACGTAATAGGTTACAAATGTATACATTCGCATTATGACTAGCTCTTACAGCTCTCGTCAGAGTAAAAAGCAGAGTTAAACTGTGCCTTAGACATTATTTGCCTGCAAGCATATTGCTAACACTGCTTCTTACCAGCATTACGACAAGGAAGATGCTACTTC
>JAAAKL020002316.1:0-26586 GCA_010016065.2 Carybdea cf. marsupialis auct. non (Linnaeus, 1758) | reverse complement strand
GAACTTCTGCAGGACGATAATGCCTGAACTCTATTGCAATACATGACGTCATAGGGCCCCGCAAACGTTTTCGGCCCTGGGCCCCGCGCCCTCCAAAACCGCCACTGTAGATGACTTTTAGAATTGTCCTCATGATGCCATTTAACTCGAGTGATAAAAGTTCTATCTACGAGAGGCTCTTGATGTGCGAAACAGTGTATAGTGATCTGTTTATTAAAACAGTAGAAACAGAAGTCCATTGCTCTTTCATAGAAGACGCGCCACCTGCTGCAAATGAATTTATGCTCATAAAGGGGATGTCATTGTCATGAAAAGTTTTCATGACTAGTTTGCGCTTGTCTTGGGCAGTCACAGTCTTGTCCCACAACCGACTAAAGGAACACCTTCGTGAAGTTCATTCGATACTATGGAACCCTCGGAAACCGAAGACTCCGGCTAACCCTTGCTGTTTTCTCATGTAAGTAAATTGTGAGACTGCAAAGAACTGGTAATTTATTGCAGATAAGAGGAACATAAGGAAAAAAGAGACGGAAGAGTTAGCCGAATGTGCGAAAAGTTGAAACCAACTTAGCAATAGTAGCAGCGAAAACACAAGGTCCTAAGGTCCTATTCGGGATGCGTAAAAGAAGGTAGTTGAAGCTGCTGAAGTTGAAACAGGGGAAATCTAGTGGAGTAGCAGAAGCTTTAATTACAAGTATTGGAGTGTAACAGTTTGAAAGCTTTATGTTCTGAGGAAAATGTGGAAACAGTTAACACTCCTAAGGATTCGAAAACTATTCTACTGGCAGTTTGTAGAAAAGGTGGCAATAACAAAAGAATAAAACTGACAGAGCATGTAACGAAAGTGATCAGAAGAATTGAAGAGAAAACAGTTGGAAAGCCTGATTAAGATCGATAAAAAGCAACTCTGTTGCGTGGAAGGCAAGAGTACAGTGAACGTAGTTTGATTTTTAGACAACTATAGAAGAGATACGTACGGTAGGGCAGTGAAAGTCGTCTTTACAGACCTCGGAAGGATATATGACGGAGCTCCCACTGCATGTGGTGCAGTGGCATCTTCGAAAGAAGGGGGTATCAGAAAGATAGGAAAGGATCATAAGACATGTACGAGGGTGGTGGTACAGTTGTTAGTATTGCAATGTAGTACTGAAAATTCGGAAATAGTCCAGGTGAAAGCTGACTTGTATCACGCATCATCACAGTCCCTTCAAGTTTGTGTTTGTCTGCTATAATGACAAATTAAAGTGTATATTTTGCTTTGATTGTGATTCTGGTCGCCTGAATCCGTCCTTCAAACAAAAAATTTCAATGAACTAAAACCCGATGTTACCAGTGGGAACTTATTAAGGTATCATATTTCTTTCATCGATAAAGTAGTAGAGACCTAAGTGAGATAGCGGTGAGCTCAGCCTAATCTGCCGTAGACGTACAGATGAAACGTTTGACGAGATAAAAGTGATAGGGGATTTGGGGGGGGGGGGGGGGCACTGACATCAGCGCCATTCTAACATTTTTTTTGTCAAAAAAAATTCCATATATGTGCACCAATAGAGATATACACGAATCGAATATGAATTTCCATTCGTGTTGGTAACTAATCTTTCTTAGTATTACACTTTTCAAGTAGTGGGTTAGTATCCTCCTGTGGTACCCCCTGACTCGGGGTAGCTACAAGACAAAATTATTCCTCACTATGATGCGAGTTCCCACGATTGTGTCTGGTTGTTGACCTGCAATGCATCACGCTTGGCGGGCTGATTAACCATGATTAAAAATGCCAACCGTTAATCTTTTATCGAAAATAATCAGAATATTGTTATAGCACGGTTGATTGGCATAAAACTCCTGTGGCGCTCTCTGCGATTTCTTATATATCTGCGAGGCTTTGCCCAATTTTTACTTACCATTAGCTAATATGGTGCAAACAAAAGGCCGTACAAAATTCAATTACCAAATGATCTTGTAAAAATCGGCATGTTTCCAAATCTTGGAGGAAAAATCGGCTGGGACTTATCTAACATCTCTTCGTAACTAATGTAGTCGAAAGTGGGCAGTTAATGTGACGCCAAGTTGGGGCACAATGGCTCATTGCCCCTTTGCCGTATCGCTACAATGTCCGAGGAGCCCATTCCAGTACTTCTCACACATATACCATTTGAACGGCAATACGATTGAAAACTACTGACAAATTTAAATCTGGAAGATTTGTGAAAATCTCGAGGAATAAGCACAGAAAGAGGAAATAATCATCAAATAAAAGAACACGCATTTAAATAAGTAGTAATATATTTTGTACAGCTCCTTCCCCGATCATCGAGACGCGATTACTACCTGGATGAGGATATACGCATTAAGATGTTTTCGGCTATCCTATGGTAATGAAAAACTAAATATCTATATAACCACGTTGACCTTTTACGAAGGGCGTACGGTACACCATTAAAAATCGAACTCGCGCTCAGGAAACGACATTGGCTATATCACCATCGTATTGGCTGAAATGGAAAGTTTAAGGTTCCTGGAAAAGAAATAGTTCGCGCCGTAAGATACAAGAATTATACGTCCCGCAATCTAACGTTAAAATCGGTACCGAGGGTGTCCATCGCCGTTAACATGGTGCTGATTCGATATGTGGCTATATACAAGCAGCTCCTTTGGATTTGTACATGCGAGTCGTTACGTTAAACGCGGCTTTATGGGTACGGTCGCCATTGCTGCCTGTGGAAAGGCTGCGTGGTAAGTCGCCAGTGGAACTATTGCTGCTTTGATTGTTCTACCTACAAAGGAAGAGAGGATACGGTAAATGATAAAACATTTGCTCTATTTCATACGTACAAGTATTCATGCGCTGCATATCACGATGGGACTTTAGTTCATAAAAAGCACGTGTCGAACAGTTCAGTATTACATTTTGTATGCGAGCGGACCCAGTCAATACGTTTGACAGTGCCGGGTTCTTGGGTGGGTTTTTAAATCCTTTAATCAATAGAGGGCAGGGTCGCCACTTCAAGGTATTGAATTACTATACTATTAGGATGTGTCAGTTTCCTATACACAAAATAACAATAGGTCCCTCCGCTTCTTGTCTAGGCCAGGAATTCTAGTGCCATTTTAACCTGAAACAAACAATTCTATGTCACGATCCTGGCGATTCTGATGCTCATGAAATGCAGCATTATGCCACATGCCAGTAGAACGCTCGTCCTTTAGATTTACACCCATTAAATCATTACCCAACTACTGAAATTATGTTTTAGATGTGCGTTAAGAAATCATACTCCTTAAGGTTTCGCCCGACACCTGTCACAGCAAAATCAACAGATTTACATTAGAAATACTTGATAGTTTCAAACAATTTACCTGCAAACCATCTTCCATTTAGTGACTGAACGGCTAACGTTGCTCCTTCTGCTGTTCCACACTTGCAATAAATATGTCCCTAAAGAAAGTGAGGTGCACTTAATACAGTGGTCATCCAAAACTTGTGGGGTTGGTAAAAGATGATCGGATTGCAAAAACTGCTGGATTATTCGATTACTGAGAAGACATTCATAACTAATCTGGTTTAAATCTTCAAACTGAAGTGGGTAAGTACACTATAAAAAAACTACTTGCAGTCCTAAAAGATATATTAATATAAAGATTTAAGAATTCACGAACAGAACATCTTGAACATATCATCTAAACAGGAAACCTGAATAATGAATACGCCTTAACAATTATGCATCTGCGGCTTAATTTTCTTATAGGTATCAACTGCTTCGCTGACTTGACCAATGCCACCACTTCCTTTCGAAAATGTTTGGCTACTTTATTAACAATGTCAACGCTAGAAAGAATAACATGATCCTTCTGTAACATCATCAATCATCGTCATCATCATCACCAAAGCTCTTGAATGTCTTTTTCCCTTGTCCAGGGTTGGACATCCACAAGCTCGTGTGTTCTTAACAAACAGCATTCACTGGCATACAAAATGAGGCTTGTGGGGGTGACGAGGGGTAACATGCAGGGATTGGCGAGGGAGCGACATTCAGGAATAAACAGTAGCTCCAAGTGTTCTAATGGTTGTTCAGCATTGAGTGGTAGTACTGTCGAGGCTGGCTCCTCTCTGCTGATGGTGTCACCAAGATAACAAAAACATCCACCTGAAAATGGCGATACTGGTCTGGCTTGACCTATGCACCTGGAACACAGGAGTGTAACGTAGTCTCCTAGCCATTCCACTGCAAGCCATGTGGACCTAGGGGGAATATCCAGAGCAAAATATCGAGTTCCTACCTACTCCTCCACATAACTACCTCCCTTACTCTTTCAAGATTTTCACGTTCTTGTCGCGCACATTATCCTACGTTTCTCCACGCTGACCTGAAGACCCTTTCCTCGGTGAGAGTCTTCCATATCGGCAATCTGACTGTCAAATACTGAATGGTGTCGGCGGTAATGACTAACTCGTTTGCATATAGCAAATCAAAACCAATACCAAACTCTTTAGAGGGACCTTCCAGCACAAAGATGAATAATTTAAGATTCTGGACAAACCCGTATTGTACACCTACTTTGACCTCAATGTGACCCCTGTAATTATCGCCGCGGCGTCCTCTGCTGATGGCCCTGTAGAACATCGACTGGTCGATTCCCACAATCAAGCAAGACAGATAGCATCAACGGTTCCTCTTCCAGCCCTTGCTCTGGTTTGCTTCTCCACGAAATCTTCCAGCAACTTTGTCACTTTGTCTTTGAGGCCTCCGTAACTCCCTCTCTTCTGCGCACCTATAAAGCACCTTCCATTCCAGACTTGAAGGGTGCGTCCATACTCAATGACATGATTCATGAGCTGGGTGAGTAGGCTTCTGCATTTTGCTCCTGATGTCTTGCACATCTATACACTTATCCCTGGGGGTCAAGCTGCTCTTTTACTGATTCTAGAACCATCTTCTCTGCCATCTGAGATGATGCGATCGGTATGGGAAGTACCAAATGATGGGCATTCTTGATCCTATTACATTATTAAGTCAGTCATAGTGATGCAGCAGCCCTAAGAATGAGTGTTGGTAGGCTACAGCGAGGGGATTTATTAGAGAACCAACATCGATCGCCAGCAACAATTCGATTTCTACAATAAGTACGAGTAACTACGTGCACCTATTCGCCTCAAAAGCTGTAGTTGACAGATGAATTACGAACCCTGCAAACATTCATACCCACGTTACATATACTCAATACACACCTACAAGAGGCGCAACCCCCGTCCTGGGATACCATAGACTGACGCTTCAACAACATGACCAATTAGTTTGATAAAAGTAACGACGTAATCCGTACTTGCTGTAAACTTGGCCGCTCTAACAACAAGGTACAACCTCGTGAATAGTATCTTACTACAGCACTGAAGCCAAGCGATCCAATACTTTCAATCGCGTCTTAACACTGAGGTATCGATTACATCATCACTACCGGCACGTGTCGTCTTTATATCAAATGTGCAATAATGTACAATAACAGTACATTCCCATCAAAACATAGTCGGAAACTTTCTTGTTTTCTGAAATATTCCATAAAAAAAACATCTTTTTAGAATAACCTGACTAGACGACTTCAACGATCTCATACCTCTGGGTTTAATGCGTCCACATGAATATGTACTATACTACCAAACTTTGCTAATTCTTCTAGAACGTCATTTTTTACATCTTCATCCCATCCAGGATCTGTTTCCCTATGTGCAAGATAGAGAAGTAGCAAGTTAGATTTAACTAAAGAATTATTCACATTCGGTACCTAAAAAAGCCTACCAAACCTGAAGGTTAGTTAGATTTAACTAAAGAATTATTCACATTCGGTACCTAAAGAGGCCTACCTAACCTGAAGGTAGCTATGCATATAATCAAAACCTTTTATGACCCTTTTTTCTCTTAGTTTACTGTTCCTCCATTGACGATACTTCCCCAATGCTTCATTATAAGTTCGTTCCCTCAATAAATAATGAGCACGGAAACAGATAAATAAAAACCTACTAATACCTGATATATTTACATACCTTATATAAATATATGTCTCATTGCATCAATGAGATATGGGTTTCAGTACTTTTATGTCACGCCTATTAAATCCTGGGATATCAAAACCGGGTCATGAATCCAAGAACCGCACAATTACAAATGCTTATGGGGTGACATGATTTCCAATGGAGAAAACAACAACACATTATATGAAAAGCGGTGATCGGAGGTGTCATACTTACTTGGTTGGATCAAACATATTTGACAATAAAAAGCATGAACTCGGCACGGCAGCTGATAAAATGGGCGACTGGAGCATGGCAGGAACTAAGGGTGCACTTGGAACATTCATACCTGCGAAAAGAGAAAACATTATTAAGTTTGCGAAAACGCGTTAATAACAATATCGTGGGAAATTTTTAAGAACCCCAATTCACGATGGAGGATTCAAGTCTACACCTCATCCGATAGTCAGCTGTTTTGCAAGTGCTACCGCTTCATATATAACACTATTCTCTATAATCAGACATCCTGCAAGAGGTGCTACGGTGAAAGTAGACCATACCCATGTCAGTGCTTAATATAAAGTTCAATGAAGGTAACTAAGTTCTCGAAGCTCTTAGTGAGAACATTAACGAGAAAAATAAAAACGATGACTGACAAGACGAACTGGTAAGTGATAAACTCTTGACTGACAGGCCTTGAGTTTTGTACCCAACTGTACGACTAAAGTGAAGATAAGTACAAAATAACAAAATTCAGAAGTTTACTTTACCAGACAGGAGGTTACTCCTTGTAGACCACTGGAAAAGTATTTGTCACTTGTGAAGCGTAAGGATCCTTACACTTAAAGATACCGACTGTTGTGTACAAAAAGGACCGAAGAGCAACAAATATCATAGTTTAGCATCTCTCATATAAATTTCCACCAACGTATGGCAGTTGAACAAGTGTCATACAATACAGCCTTGGTGAGGTTGAACACTGCGCTGGAAGAGGCACTTGTCATCATCCACAGGATACTGTGTTAATTATTCCTTGCGTAATTTTGGAGAATTTGTTACCCAATATCCACTCTCCATCATACTTCATCCTCATTATATCAATAAATTATCGAGAGTTGGTATAGCTAACTTACCGACTGCATGTGTAGCTGCCAATTTTTGCATCAGTGCTGCTCTGGATGCTGAATTCATTTCAATTCCTCCCTTCTCCGTTTCTTCGTCATCTAGGAATGACATGGATCCATCGCTTCTTTCCGTAACGTTACCTACTTTCATGGGCCTTCCGGCTAATTCAAAGCCATTTAGCTGATCTAGTGCACGCTTTGCTGAATCCGAATCTCGGAAAGTAACAAAGCCATAACCTTTGGAACGACCGGTTTCCGTATCATATATTAGTTGCACATTGTCAACAGCGCCAAATGGCTCGAAGATTGCTCGTAGCATGGTCTCGCTAATATTATAGTGCAGGGATCCTACATACAGTCTCGTTGGCCCCAAAGGCTTGGACAAATTCTGTGCTAACGCTGCAGCTCTGTTCTTTTCCGCCATTGTCGGCTGTACCATAACGGGTACTCCAATCAATCTTTCACCAGAGAGATTGATTGCCTAAATTGAAATCAACAAAAAAAGGCAATCAAACATACTTACAAGCACCAAATAAAAATGTTATACGTTAGCATACGTTATTGGTGTAAAAATTTGTTAAACAAGCCAAATAAACCACTATGTCGCCAACCACTCGTCTTAAAGCTAAGCGAGAGCTGGTACCTACCTAAAGGTCGGGAAAACTACATGTCTACTATTAAACATTTCTGCTCCACAGCCATAATCAGACCAAATAAAATAATCTTTATTGCTCTAGCAAATGTAGCTCGCGTTGCTAATATCATGTTCTAACTAGAAGCAGTTCATTACATCATTGCAGCAAAAGTAGCATACTGGCTTGGCACTTCAACAGAGAGATACTGCTATTAACACTGTTAAACGTAAAATATATCAAAACGAAAAAATATTTACAAAAACACCTACCGAGAGAAGTTAACCCCTAAAGTCAAAGTTATATTTGTTTACTACAACCAGAATCGCTGTTTGCGTACTATGTTCACTTATGTACTATAACAAAGTCCAACCGAACATCCTTTACGCAATTACGGCGCTCTGTCGGTCTTTTATGGCACCCAAAATTGTTTCACTATTGATTCTGTGAGCTTTTCTATATACAGATATTCTGGAAAGTGGTCAAGATCAACGGTTTAAACAATTTTAGCGCAAAAAAAATAGATGACTATGCTGTGGCTTTCATCTATTATACACACTCGGTTTTCCCAATGAACAAAACCATGAGCTGTAAGTGCATAACTGTGTTGTCATGTACATATTTATATAATATTTACACTAACTTTTCCAACAACCGCTAGGTGAAATTCATAGTAAGCTGATTTCTCATTTCCTAGAAACCTCATCCAGTTAAGCTAGAATATGTATAATTTCTACTCTGTAGCCTACTATTCTGCTTGGTACAGAAAATCCGTAATAACAAGTTGCACGATCTGCCTAGGCACGAGGACTGAACACAGAAGAGCTCCTATCGGGACTTAACTGTCACAAAACTTTTGCCTGGGTAACAAATTTTACTGACAAGTGTCACATATATGGCACTTCTAAAGCCCATGACCAGCTGATACATGGTATCAAAACTGCGAATGGCAGCTGCTAAACAACATTCATCTTGATAAGAATATTACGATTTTGTTGTCAACATACCAAAGGAACCGCCGAGGGATCCGTAAATTCTACATATCCAATGCCCTTTGACCTCCGCGAATTTCTGTCCGAAATCAAGCGAACATCTCGCACCTGTCCAACCCTTGAAAAGAATTCTTCAATGTCTCTTGCAGTAACATTTCTGGGAAGCTGCATGATGAAACATGTTCTAGCATCTCTCTCTTCTTGTGAGATGGCATCCTCTTCAACTTCTCTTGGCGCGCTACAATGAACAGAAGTAACGATAAACGTGGAAGTAACTCTACCTCTACACAGTTTCTTTGTGTGCCTTGTAATGAGTGAAAAGCGAATGTTATATTAGTACATATGAAAACTTTGCTAGCGTTTAATAGTGACAGATGTACTTTTTGTAGTTGCTACTTGCAACATTATCGCATCCCCATACTGAATGAAAATCGACAATTTTAGGGGGGGGGGGTGTCAAAGGAAGCACTTATCTGACGGTGGGGTTAAGAGGGAGGAGCAACAAAGGTTTACATGGTGACCGGCACTTTATGTAAATACGAAGAGCCCTTTACGACCTCAAACTGGTGAAAAAGTGACAAAGAAGAGATACTTCAAGCAATCACTAATACTAATTACTTGCGTTATACTATGAATCTTCCCCATTTCTCATCCTTCGGATGCTTCCTGTCGGTTTGACAGTTCTATTTCGTGGGTAACGTAGAAACCAGTTATTTGAGCACGGGATATGGTTGTAAGTACAGCAATAACAAGTGGAGTATTGGTCAAGATCGGCAAAACCACCATACCTCCTTTCTGGACTCGTTGGTACACTCCCTCTCGCCTTTCTAACAGGGCT
Source organism: Carybdea cf. marsupialis auct. non (Linnaeus, 1758) (assembly GCA_010016065.2). Taxonomy (NCBI): domain Eukaryota; kingdom Metazoa; phylum Cnidaria; class Cubozoa; order Carybdeida; family Carybdeidae; genus Carybdea; species Carybdea cf. marsupialis auct. non (Linnaeus, 1758). Next base: position 16,993 of record JAAAKL020002316.1, on the reverse strand, counting down.
TTTATTGCTGGTCACTGGACTCCGGCGTTTCCTTTCCCTTTCCCTATCTCTGCTGCGACTTCTTCTACGTCTATTGTCTTCATCTCTGCTCCTGTGTCTGTCTTTATGAGATCTTCGCTCGCGGCTTCGACTGGAAACAAACAAGAAAAGAATCAATAGGTATGCTCTCTCAAAAGAAGAGGAAATGTGTAATAAAAGCAAACTGGCCTTGGCCGCCTTGACAGATGTCAAGCCTTGACACCAGGAACCTAATCAAAGTCGCCCTTACTTAGAAATCACTCTCACCTTAACGTAAAAGTTAGGGCCAGACCCACAGGTAATTCAACATTTTTTCATCATCAAGATCATCACATATCACAAGATGATTTAAAAATCATTACAGATAGCAACAGCAACACCGGTACGATGCTTTATTCGTAAAATTAACATGCTAGCTCCTGGTGCTTGACTCCATGATAGTAAATCCGAGCAAGAGTTTCCGATCTATGTGATAAAAACTCGATGTCAAATCTTTCAGCTAGTAAACGGTCAAAACAAATATCAAACGCTTACTACAGTTACTGGAAGATATGCGTCCATCTTCTTAGATCCAAATCCCGAAATGTGTTAATGCAAGTTTCTTGTTGGCATAATTTAAATGACTATAAAATGCTAGCGACTATCGGCAAATTGACTTTGTTTACAGAATCGGTTTTAGTTAACATGCTGCGTAAGGAAACCACATTTCTGCGATCAATCCAATCTATGAAACAAGCACCAACTGGTCGAGGCCCTTGCATCTAAAGGGGTGAATAATCATACCTACTTGATCTCATGAATGCCTTGATCAATCTTTCCACAATGTTCTGAACTTCTATTAAATTTATTCAGAAATATTGTGAAATATCCTTTTATATCAGCTAATGATGAATTCATAGATACAAACTACAATCGTCACCAACAAATAACACAAGATATTCATGGGCCAAATGGGAATCTTTACATGGCAACAGTTATGCAATGTTAAGATAAAACAGCTTTTTTCACTCACTTCTTTGATTACTATTTTTTAAAACGGAAAAGTTTAAAGCGTATTTTACGCTTTGGGTGTCAACGGGATCCCAAAGGTCGTCTGTTTAATGGCGTTATAGTACTTTTCATGCTTAGCGCAGTGGTATAGACGACGTGCATGCCCTTGGTATAAAGAATTTGCCATCAGGATCAAGGTTCAGCTAGCAGAAGGGGCATTGGTGATACTGGAGGGGCATTTGATCCTAAAGTAATCCATGCTCTTATAACAAATCCCATGTACATGGGTATTGTCCTAGCCCTTTTCAAAGAGAGTACACGGCATAACAACGGCATCCCTCGTCTTGGTAAGATTAACATAATTCAGTCCACGTCAGCATATAACACACAACCATGGGTCCAGGTTTTAACATCAAAGCCATGCCCAAGAATAACAACAGAGGGTGCATTTGGTCTCCTTAGAATAAGATACATCGCCGAGGCATAATACTAAACAAACGTGAGGACCAAGAAGGTGCAATCATGTCACAATTGTCATTTCTAAAAGCCACATATCTAAAAGAAGACTATTGGCTTCCTAAATAGACCATAATGGCCTCTTTGACTGCTAGTAATTAAAAAGAAAAGTTTAATTCAAATTTAGGAGCGTTTGTCAAATGTGGACCTTCTTCTTAATATAGCATAACCTGGAAAAGAATTAAATGGTGGGGTTATTTACTAGACATCTTAAATATCAATTTTAATGATAATCACTAACCTTCGTTTACGTCTCTCCTTAGACCTGGAACGGCTTCTTCCCGACTTTCTTCTCTTTTCTCTGCTACGGCTGCGGCTTCTTCTCCTACAGTCACATCATAAATAAAATCTTTCAGTTCACAGATTTACTACAACTTCTTGCAACCATAAATGTGGCAAATCATAAATGAAGATCCAAACTACATTGTGGAACTGAAATTCATATATAATTTCTCCATGTTACTACTGTTAGTACTACTCAACTCTACACCAGACTAAACAAGGAAGTGCATGGGTGATAAACTCAAGGCTGGCTTGGACTTCAAGTATGGTTTATCTGCAAGATTTGGACCACTAGCTGTTCAAAGAGGACCAACTATATCATCGCCACTACTTCTCTCTGTAAAACACAGACCTTGCCACAACACCAACGAACACCTGACAGCCGATTAAAAATCTATCTATGAATATTTACGCATCGCGCAATCTCCGAAATCTTACTCCTTAACTTTCTTACTGTGATGCTAGTAGACGTTCTCCACAATATAGGCTTAACACAAGTACTCTTGTATATAGCGTGTATGGCAAAGAAACATTTGCTTTAAGACCATAAACGTATTGACAAATTGAATATCGGGGTTTCAGTTACATCGTTAAGTTAAAGTGCCACACGCCACAGCTACCCTTGCAATTGAACAAAAGACAAGGTCGGCAGACGAGTCACTACCATCAGCACCTTTCCTCAGCTATCGACACCAGTAGTCATTGGTCCCTGCACACAAACAAAAGGGAAAGAAAAGACGGAAAGAAAAGACGGAAAGAAAGAAGAGATGTCAATATGAGATCCTTTTGCAGTTGATTTCTTAAGTTCCAGTCCCATGTTATGATACTAATTCCATGTATATAACAATAGATTTTCGAGGATCCATATGCATCATAAACGTTTAAACAGGTATCAATTTAATATGACTGCTTTCAACCAGAACTTCATATCATAGGTATTTTCACATTATGCTGTTAAGCTAAGGCTTCCTTCCAAGCTTACATTGCCAAATGTACTCAGATGCTTTTCACCAGCATCATTCAACTATTCCTTCTAAAAATTTTGCTCTTGAGTGATTGAAAGTCATTTCATTGTTGCTCTTGATGCACCAAGTCAGAATATTACACAGGCAACCTTGTTAGACAAATGGCATGTCCTTCTGCCATCTGTCAGGCATGCTCATCCCCTGACACATTGCCTGGAAGAAACATTCAGATCAACAGTCAGATCTACTAAGTGTCTGAGCTTTGACCCAGAATGGAGCTGTAGCTCTCTCCCAATGAGAGTCAGTACTACAAACTTTTTACAATCAATGAAATGAAGAAATTACTAAAAACACCTGAATTACCTTACTACGACCAAAGATAGAAACTTCAAATTGTCTTCACAACAAAGAACACAAATTGTGAACACAATAAAGACCATGGCAATGTCAGCAACAATTTTTTGAAGCTTAATTAATCCAAGCTATAAATTATCATAGAACCACAATCTCCCTGGAAATAGTGTAATTAACTAAGAATTTTCTTTTAAAACTTATAAAGTTGCAGCTTTTCTCAAGTCTTATTTGCTGAAGACCCCACATTATGAACTACATATAACCATTCTTTGCTTTGAAAACTTGTATGGACTTCAAATGTGGCACAGTAGCATGCTTAAAGGCTGCATTTGTCTGTTGGGCCCACAAACGTTCAACACCAACAACAATGATTTCACTGTAACATTGTTAGGGGCATAAACCTTTCATAAACTTGATTGGTAGGAATAAAGAATCCACTTTTTCATCCACTGGCATTCTGACATTCATAACAGTGTACATCAACCCTAAAGCAAAAAATATCCCTTTTTGACCTACAAATAAAATAAACAAACAGGTTGATGTTTAGTTCCTGGAAGATATAGTCCTTGAATACCAAGGCCATTACAAATGTACGTATTTTAAACATTCAAACAAATATGTACTAACTATGTGCAGGGTGTTGACAAACACATCTTTTTTTAACTAATGTATGCATGTGCATATGTAGGCACATTGCACATTCAAAAAGCTACCAACCACCTTTGGGAACATCATTTTACATGGGAACTGGTATCTCAAAGTACATTTTCCTAGCAAAGCCAATGTCAGGAATTAATTAATTTTATCAGAATGGTTGGAAAACGGAATTCTTCAATCTTACAATATCAAAATCTTTGTTGGTCTCCAATCAAAGAGATATTAAAAAAGGTATGGTTAACAAGTAACAAATTTAAAATCTATGACTATTGCTTGCACTGAAATGCTGAAAAAGGTAATAGTGGTAGGTGGAGGGTCAATGGTAGCAAAGTGGCTGCTTTACAATTTGCAACTACCATATCTATGCTATGCTTATAAGTTACATGTACTTAAACTGAGCTTTAACCAATTCCACCAACAATGGTACAGCTCATTTCCTGATCTTGCAAGGGTGGGCATTTAATGGGAAGATGGCACCTCCAAGGAATAGAAGTAGCAGTGTAAAAAGTTTATCTAAATAATCAAAAGGAAATGTATGGGCATCATTGCTTGAATATGACAATGACTTGGTGTAAGTTCCTGCTATTATACAATAAGGCAAGATCATTTTTACAAAGAATATCAGTGGGGCACTAGACTAGTGAGGAAGTCATGTTAAACTGGCATGACATTAAACTGTGACTCTGTTATCATAATTAACTAACTTGACTAGTTTTACTGTATTTAGTTTTTAAAGTTAAGATACTAGTTTAATCTGTAAAATGGCAGGCATAAAATAACTGCTCAACCAGAAGCAGTCACACTGCAAAGATACCTCTCTATATTATCCTAAAGAAAATGCCTTTTTTCAAATGCTCCAATGAGACAACTAAAGCACTATGCAAATCTGTTGATTTTAACAGTACTTCAGATACATAAGCAGTACCTAAGCAGTACATAAGCAGTAAGAAAGACAAAATATCTACTTTGAATATTTATCTTTATTTCCCTGTATAGAATTCAATTTATCAATATCTCTGCACTACAGTCTCTCAATACACAACATATCACAAGGAATACTTTCTGTTTTGACAGTACCTACAACTTTAAAATCATAACTGAGCCCTCCTTGCCAAATCATGGTATTTTGGTGAACAGCTATTTATTTACTTTAATTCAGATTATTACAACTTGTTCTTGTATAATGTTTCTCTGAGTAACCACGGCTGTTTATTCTTTATCCAGCATTCCTCATTTGAAAGGGGAACTGAACAGGGTCAATTCAAAATAATCCTTTATTTCAACCTTGTTATAAATATATGAAATATTCAAGCTTGAGAACCTTCATGAATCAAGGGGCCAGCATACCAGAGTTATTATGGGTTTTCTGTATACTTTGGCCAATGCTGTTGAAAAATATTCTTGAAACATCTTATAAAACTCATAGAAATAAATTCATTAGAGTTGATAACTGACTGTTTCATCTTACTCACATGCCAGTGTGACTAGACAGCTCTAGATAGCTGGAAAGGTACCACAAGTAAGAAGCCTGAAAACTATACAAAGCAAGTCACTATGCACTTAAGATATCTTGAGATTACCACCAGTGTCTCTATTGCATGATCCTCTTGACACTTCTGACATCTTACAGTAAACATACATGTGTATTTGCAGCTGTTCTACATTCGCCAAACACCATTTTAAAAGGGTCAGTTCCTACTCCCATGTATACAGCAAGGGCTACAATGAAGACTGCTCTTGGAAGAGACTAATGTAAAATTTGGACTGTGCAGTCTGTAATTCCAGTGCCTATGAAGTCCAAAATGGACAATAAACCAACCTTCATGTACAAGGTATCACAACACCTCTTGAAAAATAATAATATAAAACTGAACAAGCATGACCATTGTTTATCTTTTAAGTGCTTTAAATGCTATCTAACCAACAGATGTGACATAATTTCATTGACTATACCACCACCGAACTAAGGAGAGGCAGAAGGCACATTAAAGCCTGTACTTTTGAAAGCTTTGTTTAGAAGGTTTATACTTAACCAAGCAGACTAGCTTCAATATCATTATGAGACCAAAATTGAAATCAGAAACAATTTATCTCTAGTTTTAACATTGGTGCTGCCATGTAAAATTTATCAGCCAAGTAAATGTGTGATGATCTATTCACCGAACTGTGTTTATAATACACTTATGTCTACTTATAATTACAAACAACTCACAAAAGTATGCTCTTACTTTGACTTGTGTCTCCTTGACTCTCTGTCGCTGTCACTACCACTTCTGTCTCTGGCATCCCCATTAGACTCCTAATATCATCAGGAAGAGTAGACAGTTTTGGGGAACACATATTTTGGAAGCAGATTGAACAAAGTGAAGGGGAGAAATAAAACAGAAAATAGTTTAATAACAATATAAATGTTTACCATTAAACAATTAAATAATAGCTGCTTTGTTTGAAAGGACAATCAACAGTAATATAGCTATATCCTCCTCAGTATGCCCATCCTCTACCACAGTGTTAAATGGGTATTCTGTTGTTTCCAAAATTGTGCTCCATAATGCAATTGCAGCAGGTCTTTCCAAGGCTGCTGCACATGTAAAGCACAAAAAGGCCATATTTTATCGTCATTTCCCTTTTCAAGTTCTAACAACATGCAAGTAGTACTATGACTTGTACTGCTGACACTAGTCATGTATCTTTCATCCTATATTACCTATGTGGGTTACTTTAGTTATTCCAGTTGGAAATAAAAAATTCATCAGTGGCTTGATAGAAAAATGTTTACCCCATAAATGTGATGCCAACCTATTAATTGTGGAGGTTTTTAAGGAGCAATAGATGCAATGCACTCCATGAGGCTTCTCTGATTATACATCCACTCGAAATCTAGTTACAAAAGAAACAGAGAATTTGGAGTGTTAATTTCTTGGTAGAAAATGGTTGAAAACCTGCAACAGGCAATAAAATCTCATCCCTAAACAAATACCCTACAAAACTTAAAACCAGCAACATACAGCAGTAAATCTACCATTACATAAAGTGTAATATACATAATAAGGATTGTATTCTCTAAACGATTAATTATGATATATAATATACTTCAGCTTATTAATAAAATTTGGTACTTTCCTAGTTCTATTTCTTAATCAACACAAATACTCATCTTATTGTGGATCTTCCTTCTTCTACATTGGTTAAAATATTGCAGGATCAAGCTCACTGTTTCTCATAAAACTGGCACAAAAGGTAATGGCAATCTCATTATCAGATTATTATATTTTACAACATGGCGATAGTCCACTATTTTCCTCCTTTATGCCTCCTGTATGAAACTTCTTCACAAAAATTTGAAGGTAACTGGGTTCCTTTTGAATGAACTACGCTTTTCAATGGCTCAATGACATGATTATGATATCCACTTACAGCTTTTTGGCAACACCAATAATGGCCCAATGGCATGATTTAGGGCTGGTGTCCAATGGCATGTTATATTATTTAAGCTTATACAAATATCTACACCACTACTACTGTGAGACACTGACCTATTACAAGATACAGTCAACACCTATAAATACGAGCAGTTCATGTAAAGTTGATACACCCAAAACTTCATGTAGGGGTCAAAACATATACATGAATGAAATTTACGCGAGCACCGGTATGGATCTTCTTCAGTCCATTTCAATAATTCAAGCATCGACAGTACAAACAGAACGAAGTTACATCTTTAGATAAAAATTTTCACATAAAATTAAAACAGCAAATTAACAAAAAGTCCTGATATCTGGCCAAAGATCCCCTGTCTGACCTTTTAGAAGGCCAATTTTCAAATTTCACTGCTAATCCCCGGCTTCCAGGCTGGATGTGGACCTGCAAAATCACCGATAAAAACAGAGATCTTTAGACTTGAGAATCTGTCAAAGCAACTTTGGAAGTGTCTGTCACCCTTTTTTCAAAATGTTTCCATGCTGTATAACTGATCACAGAAATTGCTGTAGGCCTATTGTAACTCTTTTAATGTTGACTAGCCTGCAATGTTTGTGAGAATCCAGCCTCCATTCCGGCTTCTTTCCTATTAGGATAATGAACTTGCACACATAACGTATAATTCTAGTTAAAAAATTGGGGAGATCTACTTCATCAACCCAATATATACTTTTGTATTCTACAACCAATCGTGTCAATTAGTATAATGCAACTTGTTTAAGTGTACTGTGTTTCACCAACCTTCTTGAAGGGTGCCTCTAACATAGCCTCGATGTCCAAATCTTCAGTCATTTTGGAATTGTATTTAGCTTCAAACTTCCTGGTAATCTGTGAATGAAAGAGAAAGTCAATTTAAGTTCTATGTTGATTGGAATACATTTTCTATTAAGCACGTGGGTTTACAACATAAACTAGAAACATGAGGAAACTGTTATAACCTTCATGAAAACCACCAAAAGAGTGTCTTAAAGATAAAAGATGGGTAAAAAGGAAGATGTTAGGACTTCAGGGAAGGAATCTGAATCAGTTGATCACCCCACGTCTCTTAAATATACGTCTCGCTCTTCTCTATCAGACGTGCCCCTAGTCCTAACGAGGCTAGTAAAAACAAAGCAATACAGTCGTGAAATATATCTTTCGGCAAAGAATTCCTTGGATAAGGCTACTGACCTAAGGACCATATCGATTAGGGAAAGGTTTGTTCTAGCTTCCTCCCTCTCTCCTGGTTTACTGTTGTGCCTTCTTAATCAGGTCGAAACAGAAACGAAGCAAACGATAAAGATACCGTCACAGTCCTTATCAGTTGAAAGACTCGCCAAATGAAGACATCTTCCGTTGTTGTATCGGTAGTTAGCGTCGCTTTGAGAAATCATGGCGTTTACTTTACTCGTATCGGATCGAAATCATAAATCGACGAAACGGCTGGGCAAACGTAATGTAAACTGGTATGTGATACTCAATCTTGACTGAAATAAAAACACTGAGTCAATATAGTCGCTTCATCATAACAATCTCTCTTCAAAATGGACGTTGTTAGGACTCAGATAAATGGAAAACCAAGTCCTCGAGATCCTGTTGCTTACGAACACGCATACAAGAAAACATCCTTAAAAAGTACACCGTGCAGATACATACTCTTTGGCTCATGACGAAACAATAAACTGGCAAAACCTTCCTTTGGCTAAATAAAGTAAAAATCCCCAATAAACATCTGGGATTTCCTACATGACGAGTACAACATGCTCTTCAGATACGGTACTTCTACTCACTTCCACGCCAGACATGAAAGTAATGATTCGACGACAAGAAGCCATAAAGTAATATAGAATGAAGCAAAAAACTCTTAATAAACATACAAGGTGAACGAACCTGTTTTTCAAAGATGTAAAAAATTTCTCAGCTTCTTTGAGAATAAACACAAAAAGGACTCTCAAAAGAGGAACCACAAGTTAAGTAATATGGCGTCCACAACATTGATAAAAGCAGTAACTCAAGCACAGGAAGGCGACGTTACGTCACGTGATCACTGGAGTCTTGAGAGAGCTGAGTACTATTGTTGTTGTAGTTGTCTGGGTACGTTGGAATGAAATGGACATGGATGGTAGATCTTGTCGTCATTCGTAGTCTATTTTGGGCTACATTTCGAGAGATAATTCTCCGATCTTCTCCTAATGTAACATTTAGCTAAACAAATGAAATTTTATCCTTTCCATTGCCCGCCATTGTTGATCTACACAATGTCAAAAAATAGTACTTTGTAAGATTCCGATTATACCTCCCACAAAGGAATGGCCAATGGCACATTATGATTATTTACCGGGATCATGTAATTTGCTTGGAACGTAAGTACTGTCGTATAGAAAATGGATGCATGCTTCTTCAACTTGATGCTTTCATAGATAAAAACAGAACGTAAAATAAAGTGCAGAGAAAATTCTCTTATCAGCTAAAGTGGTTGCCAAGTTCATGCATTTTAACAACACCTGTTAGCTACGTACTGCTCAACTACTCTCATTCTTACCAGGGTACTTGAACATTTTTCTCGAGTCTACGCTTTATAGTAGGGGCGAATATAGATGTTTAGAAGTTCGGTGGTACCTCTGGAGAAATACAGTAACACAGCTTTAATGCGGGGAGCATGTCTGTGATAATGAAACGGTCATATATATGATCTTATCATGCTTGAAGCTCGCCTTACGAGTATGCCCTACGCCTACGCATGCAACCGCTTCTTCTGTTTTGAATTGCTCTTCTTGTAGCGACCACATCGTAACCCTGCGCTAATTCAACGAACGAATAAATCAGTAATTCAAAATGAGAGACAAAAAGCCCGTCTATGTCGATCAATCCATCTCTTCCGTCTGCAACCAAAATCTAATCTACTTTACTTTAAAACGTCTATATATCTACAAGCACAAATATGCGAAACTGAAATAACTAACCAATCAAAAAATACACGGAACTCATTTAACGCCTTCACAAAGATCGAACCACCAGTAAACGTACACTCCCAGATTATTAACATGCAGCTCTCTTACTGTGAATGAGGTTTTACGTAAATAAAAATTTAATCCGTGATCAATCCTTACTGAATCATAAGGATTCAGCGTTTCTAAATCACGATTTCATCTTTAAAAATAAATTCCAACACGTAAAGTCACCATGACTTACGAAAGTATGGTGATAAGGAAAATCCCAACACCTCTTCTTCGAATATTTAACAAAGAGTTTCCCAAATTACAGTTAGTAGCGTCGCATTCTACACGGTACGTTATCCCCAGACGCACCCTGGGCTCCACAGATTCCTTAGGGGTCCTTAAATTATTATTTCGGGAGGTCTTCAAGAAACCAATTATTATTTCGGAAGGTCTTCAAAAAGAAATGGGTCTACACGGGGATACGTAAATACTTGTAGACGCTCACTGCTATATTTCAAGGGGCACTGGATTGCTTAATACCGATAAAGGCACTCTATACAGCACAGAAGTGCAACCTTTTTCACAGTGCAATTTAGGTGCAATGGGTAGGCTAGTACTAAAATCAAAATAGTGTTGTTTTAATGAAATTTTTCATTAAGATCATCTCTCAAAGAAGGTGATCTAAAAATGTGTCCGTCAAAATTGTGCATTATCTAAACAATGCAGAATATGCAATATGCCTTTGTCATTGGGAAGAGCGAATTCGAAAATGTCAAATTTTGAAGAGATACTGGAGAAAAGCGAAAATGATCCCACGTGGATTCGATCGCGACTCGTACGCTATGGTGGTTTGCTGCTCTACCTACTGAGTTATAGTGACCCCATGATAACATAATTCACTTTCTCTTGTCGCCACATTAGGTCCTAATCATTCATCGGTTTACACCGGTAACAGTGTGCTCTTTGCGGTATCAATAAGTTCAGCTTCACAAGAAATAACATTCGGAGCCGCTGATTTGGCAGGAAAAAGAGACCTTAGGGGGGAGGACTTAACAAGTATCTTCTAAACAAGAAGTCGCTGGAGAAGCGGCAACTCAGCTTACTTCAGCATCGCTATTAGTGCTGAAGGGGATATCGATGAAGACAGCTGGAAAAGAGAGACTGCAGAAGCTCGATGAGTAGAAAAGGTAGCATACGCGGACAAAATAACAAATTCTGAAGTTATGATGACCGTAGTGATTCTGGGAGATGCGGAGTTCTGGATCAAATAAATATCATTGAGCACAATGTAGTACATGTGAGATGAAGCAGCAAAAGATGTAGGGCTCAGAATTCCCGTAGGTGGGTCTAGCTTACAATTTTCTCCAAAGTTTTGCGAGCATTTTTTTGGAAAAACTCACAATTTTTTCCCCCTTGTATTGCAGTGCTAGGCCCTTGTCCACGTACTACTCGAGACAAACCTCGACACAAAGAAGAGAGACTTACAATTCACGTTCTGCGAGTGGTAGAAGTTCGAATAGGGAAAATGGCTTATACAATAGGTAAGATCTGAGGAACGACGGAAGCGAGGCATAACCACAAAGACATCATTCACCATCTTCAAAGATGATGTTTTCAAGGGAGATGTTGGTGCCTGGAAAGTCGATATCTCGGGACAGCTATACCTAAATTAGGGAAAACAAGAAATATTTTTTCACCCTGTGGACTGTAAAATCCATGGCGGTTCCATTAAAGGTAACATAAACAGAGAAATGCAAAAATTAGTTGATAGCTGGAGAACTGTCACTACCTCTTGTGTTTATGTAATAAAGTTTGGATGTGAAATATTGAGACAACCAAATGGTAAGGAACTCAAATATATACAGTTTGAGCAAGTAGTTGACTAAGGCCTACAAATATTCAAGCTCGACGTGATAAAATTCCAGAAGAACATCAGTAGTGACCATTTGTGACGGTAGTTAAAACACTTCGACACATACGAAGTTTACATGCTGTTTTGTCTTCAAAGCCATATGCCAACCTTATAACTTGGTATAGTGAAACCGAGTTTAGTAAATATCTTCCTCAAGGAAATGACAGTAGGAGCGGGACTTAAATTTATGAATTCGATCGTCTATTGGAGTTTGAGTGGGGCGCCACACTGCCTCTGAGTGTACCTATATCTGTGAAACTCTCTGATCTTGACCTTGTTCTGAAATTGTTTTACCAGCTGATTACCAAAATATTTCCATCGATGCAATTTAAGACTTGCAGACTTAGCGAACCACAGCAGAGCACAACTACGATAAAAAAGAATCGGCTCTAAGGCCTTGCGACTCATTTGATACCATAAAACCGTTGCACACACCCATAAGGGTAACAGTATCTTATAAGCTAACATGATCATGAGCAATTCGGTATGTTTTGATCATAATATGACCTAGTAAGTTAGGGAAGACTCAGATAAATGGAGAAAAAGGAAATGGTCACGAGGTGAAACAATGTAAGGTTGTCGAAGATTATACCGTATTATATTTCTCTTGAAGACCAAAATAGTGTTTTTCTTACGGTCTGAAAATTTCAAATTTTCAAGCTCAGCTAATTTCTTAGTTTGTCCACACTTCCAGTGCCTTCGATATGATGTACGAAACATCGAAAAACCAGCATAATTTCTTGGTGTGCTAGTCATGCTACTCTTGCGACTACTTTGTTGGATTTTGATACTCATCACACGGCATAATCAAAACACTTCGTTTACAATACTAGGCTTTCATAACGTACAGCTGGGGAGGCACACTTCCGACTGCAAGTGCTCATTGATTGTTTAAAAACCAAAATTAGGACACAACTGACAATTGCAGGTCAATAGCACTTCAAACAATGGTATAAACAGTAATACCTCGTCTGGACAACTGCATGTCAGAAAATGTAATAAATGCACAGTAGTTAGTCCGTGTAAGACCCTGGGTAGAAACGATCACAAGATGACAATCGAAGGTTAAAAACTTAGTCCATGCGCTATAGAGGTTGCTCTAGTTGCCATAAAAGCATTTTGCAGATGTAGAACAAGTTGTTTACTTGTGACGACAAGTAGTGTCCATGTCATGATAATCAAATCAGTGGATACGCCTATACCATTTGAAACGCAAAGATATGCATCAACGCCATTCTGAAAATAAACTGAAAGGAAGTTAAGCGTAATAACCTCTCCCGTTTTCCCTTCTTGCAAGGAATGATATGCAACCCGTAGAAGTTGAATGCAAATTTGAAGAAGGATTGGTACGGTAAAATTGTGTGTGGTGCAGTCAGTGATTATATATGTGAAAACGCGCATGTATGCCTTAAGCGTTTCAGTAATGTAGCCACACGGCCCGCAGCCAGACTCTTGGTTAACTATTTACGAAATAAGCCTGGTTAAAGATAGAAATTAACTTGAAGCAGTCGTCATCGTTCGCTTTCCAAATTATTTTGGTGTGTGAAGGAGAGTTATCGCCACGCGCAATTATATGGAAAGACAACTATTTAGAAATAACTCAACAATAAATACAGAACTGGACTTAAAACAGATATAATATACACGATTCAGATGGTCAGAAATTGTAAAAAGGTACACGAAGAGTAATTACTAGGTGAGGTTATGCTTCAACATAACTATAACAAGATGTATCTTACACTGAATAACTACATCGATCAGAGATTTACTCTCTGGAATTATCGTGCGATTGCAAGCGGAGGCATAGAAAATAATATGCCGCGAACACTAAGGCGTAACTTCACATGATTCACTGAACTGCTGTTACAATTAAGCATCAATAAATCCTCCCCTGCAGGTATTTTGTTACGGAAGTTCGTAATCCTATCTACAATCCACTGATTCAAAAATAACCTTTCCCTGAAATGATCTTTCTCTTTCTTCACATTTTACGCTCCAACCTCAATTTCTTAAAGCAGCCAACCTGGGGAAATTGTACAAAGAAAAAATTTGTTCCACGTTAAAATGATGACGTCAGTTATCCATATAAACGTGATACACTTAAAGGTGTAATAAACACTGTTGAAATAGAGATAAATTAACCAAATTTTGCTATATCTTCCACAACCCTTCTATGTCAAGGGAAAGAAAGTCCTTCTTAAACCTACTAACCCTTTTAAAGTTGAAGCTTCATTTGGTCAAAAATTGGTCCAACTTAACAAGATAGTTCTGTCTTTGATTTAATCGCTTTCCTTTCGTCTTTTCAGCTACCAACAGTCTCCAACCAATTATAACTCTTCAGGGACGATGTTCTCGTGACGTCTACAAGAAAGGGGTGGGGATAGAATGTCCTAATGTCCTTTTACGGACAGAGAAGGCCTCCAAAACTGGATATCTAGGTGATTCAATAAACTTACTGTTCCTTGTTCAGAAGAGAAAAGATATATAAATCCTTACAATGCTACTTCCAAAATATTAAAGAGTTCATCATGTTCACTACCTCAAAATGAGGTACGAATCTAACACAATGTTTTCTTGTGGTTGGGTTGACTTTTAAGTTCACAAGATTTGATTTCTAAACTAAAGACCTCCATCCACTTTGCTCTCCAACTTCTAGATACAAAGTTCGGCTTTGACTTGTTTCACGTATCAAGAAAGCGGGCAGTTAAAGCTATGTATCGTTTAGATGTTAAGAGTTCACCAGATGATTCACTGTTCAAACCGGTGTAATACAAAGCTGTATAATACTACCCTGTCTCTTAAACAATATTCCGGGCTGGGTGCTTCTGAAAGGCAGCAGGTTTTCGCACTACTGATCAGTTTTGAATTACGGATGCAGAATATGCCGATGATATAGCATACGTAAGTGAAACGGAAGCTTGTTTTGCAACAATGGGCATTAAGATCGAAACAAAGATACGCGTGTTCAACACCAATATGACTTCAGTTCTTTCCTGTTAGATTCTATCTACCCAACACCTGCATAGCTTACATGTAGCATGTGGTGCAGATGCCATGGCACATCATAGGCCTCACTGAAAAGCCATACGACAAATGCAGGTACTGGCAGGCAATGTTGTCATCAGCTGCAGATACACCTCATGCTCTAATAATAGATGTTGTCTGTTTCATGTTTCTTGCATGGAAGATTCACGAGTACAAAAAAGTCAAGAGCTGAGTACTGACAAGAATATGTGCTCATGAACTGTAGTGGAGGGGATCTGTCACGGATGCTACATTCTTCGCCAACAGCAATCGTTAATGGTTTCAGTAGTATATAAGTAAATAAATAAGCAAGTACGTACGCACGGTTTCTACTCAGACCTTTAGCTTCGTGGACTCACTTACCAGTCAAAAAGGCGGGCACTCGGTTAGGAGACCCCAGATGGAATGCTTCGCTCTCCACAAAAGCTGTCTCATTTACAAATTTTAGGTTGGCATTATCAAAAAAACACAAAACGATTACATGTATCTACTCCTGCTTCCTTTAGTGAACAATATCGTTGAACCTTTCAAGGCCGTGGAGATCTCCAACGTGTTAGGAGGTTGGCAGTAACTATCACCGAGGTATAAGTGGCACCAGACTTTGTAGTGTGAATGAAGGCTGAATGTTAATTAAATCTTATGTCTGTTAATAATAGAAGGGGGGGATACCTTCGATCCAACTCTTCGTCTCTTTTGTGTTCTTGGGTCCGTATCGACTGTTGCGCAGGTTCAAGATCAGCTAGTTTGTCCATAACTTCAAGACCATTTTCATCAGCAACTTGAAGGATTAATTGGTCGACCTAGAAGAAAAATAGGATGCATATGCTTGTTAATTTTTTTCCTCATGGGATGTAGCCAAAGTCCCTTCACAAGATACAAATCGTATCAGTAATTCCTGTGCTAGCATAATGAACTGAGAACTAAGGTGACACCGTCATAAAGCCTTTGTCCCATGGAAACCGATGTTTTTCTAATCGCGATGGAAACTATCGGACGTCCGTACACAAAATATCACAGTCAAGAGTAAATACCTTTCAAATCTGCGAAAGTTCTTAACTAAACACTGTCAATTTTGCTTAATTTGTAAAATTATGATCTGTATTCAAATAACATGGTCTTGATAGGAATGCCTAAAACTTCGAAGTGGAAAAGACATCTTTCTCAAATTTGACTATTTTTATCAATAGGAAGATTGCAGCGAGGGCAAAATTTTGTCGCACTTGGATTTTTAATAAAACGGTGCTGTGAGATTTAAGTGCCCCGTTGATTAAATTCTGTTAACGCAAGCAGCTAAGACCTAACAAGAAACACCTTGTCAAATGAATTCGAATATAAGCTTAACAAGTGCACCCTCATTTTCTATACAAAATTGACACTACAAATGATTGGAGCAATAATATAAAAGACAATAAACAATTCCAAGTTTTGGCGATGATTTTGCACACCAAATTACTTATTGACACCCAATTACCCCCACTCCCAGCAGCTCTGTGGCAAAACATGAACGATTTCAAATGATATAAATAAACCTTCAAACACAACAGCTGTCAATTTACTATCCTTATTTCTTTGATATTCGGCTAATAATAAAAGAAAAAGTTTATGTTTAACAACTACCTTCAACTTCACTTGTCAATTTTGGGGCGATTCAAAAGCTCCATTATTTAGTACAAAGAGCGTAATACGCCACTTCAAACAGAACGTGATTAGACGACTTTTAATTGTCTCTCAGACAGTCTGGTCACATAATCTCAAGAACGCTAATATATTTGTTCTATGCAGTGAAGTGGCAAAATATTATCAGTATTGCATTAGTGATTTAGTGTTATTGATACTGTTTAATATTTATGGTCCAGAAATCTCTATTCCTCAACACC
>JAAAKL020002315.1:0-26588 GCA_010016065.2 Carybdea cf. marsupialis auct. non (Linnaeus, 1758) | reverse complement strand
TCTTGAATTTGTTTAAGTATATATACTCTTGTTAGTATCTTTTGTTAATATTTCGTTAATATATAAAGTACTGTAAAACGTTTATTGCACATCATTATTATATATTAAACCTGTTTCCATGAAGTAAGGAAAGTCAGTTTTTCCACCCCCACTGGCTATTAATTCTTGAGAATTTTCCCAACCTCCCTACTATTCCAACCCCCGGCTATTAATTCTAGAAATTTTTTCCAGTCTCCCCTGACCTCCTCTCGGACGAGTAGCGTGTAGGAGAATAAATTTCGTTTGCTTCTCAATTATCAAATCTCTGTTGCGCTTGTCGCCATTACATGCGACCTGTGACGCGTGTAGAGCCCGACTCCTACAGTCGGAAACCCTAAATGAGTTTGAAAGCAAACTTCTACATGTATTCATAGACTAACTAGAACACGTGGTACACAAGCATAAATTGAAAACCCTTTCAAAATATTTTCTCGATTTAAAGGACAATTACTTGACCTGTAGTATTGATAATATATTTAATTCTTTACTACCACAGACTATAATTCAATGTCAAGGCCAAATTTTAACACCTGTGAAGCGCCTCCCTGCACCGTATCAAGGGCATGGGTCATAAACTATTACAGGAGCAAGTTTCAGACACGGCTAATAAAGTTAACAGCAAGATAGCCTAATCCTGAACAGGGAATGCCGTATAAATTGTAAAATTACATCGAAGTCCTTTTTGTACATAAATAATGAATTGGAATGGCACATATTAAAAACCTGTTGCAGATCTATTACAAATGTACACAGTTCTTCGCGTCTAACACTTGTGTACAAGTACTTCATCACTAGCACATTTTATAAGTATTAGTCCGCTATCTATAAATGCATGAACCTGAGTCCAAAAGCCCTCGCAGGCAGATAAGTCTTAAACGTTATTGGCAAGTGATTCCTCGATCAAAAATGTTGAAATTGAAGGAAAATCTCATTAATGTAACTTTCTGAATATGTACACCCATGAACGTTATGACTGAGATAAAAATCTGGTACAGTATGTAGAAACTAATATATCGCTTTGAAGCAGTACTGCTGACACTGAAAATGTCATCAATCCAATTTACATTAGGCAACGGTGTCCTTCTTACTGATGAGTACCAATTTAACACAGTCCAATTCAAAGGGCGAAACTGGATTGAAAAAGATTGAGCATCTGTTGCCACACATATACTATCAATTACAAAAATACTCTTCTTTTCAATGAAACCAAATTCATTGCGACTGCATAGAATTGCTAAATTTTCACACCCTTCCAGCCTCAAGTCAGCCAAAAACAACACATTGTATTATTGGAGAATGATATAGCTGTAACCCCACCTGTATGTTATGTCAGAGATTATGAAACACATGTGTGGTCATGTGAGCCTTACAAATTTATGGTCCCTATCGCGTTGTATCTATCGTGATACGCTAAGGAATTAACATTCTCTGGCTGTCGCGTGCATGAAACGCTTGCGAAAGTCTTATTAGACACCAATATATGAGTACTACAGTTTCTGCAAATATAGCAGTCGACAGTATGTAGTACAATGCTATCTTCCCTACAACCTAAGAATTTTACAAAGATCCATAAATAAATACCACACATTTAAGATACAAAGGCTAATGAACACCGATTTCTTTTAAATGCTGTATTATTAACACTCAATATACAAGTCATTACATACTTGCAGCACATAATGTAACGGTATCGTATTAGAATCCACGTGAACCATTAATCCTTTCATGTAAAATAATACCAGATTTTCGCCACAAGGGCATTTGTCTCCTGCCAATATCAAGGTGACAACGGTCTGGCCCTCCCGTTAAAAATACCACAGTCTAATAATTGCACACACCGCAGCAATGGGAGAAGAAAAGCGGTCTCTACATCACTTGCAAGTTAATTTTCCTATTTACAAAACATAGTAAGTCTTTAGTTACATTATTCAAAATATGATTTTCTTGCAAAGAATCAACGATCAAGTCCCCATCCCCTTAGAAAATAGAGCAGCTGCTGTCGATCATTTCTGTTGCAGGTATGCAGTGTTTTGTGATTTGGATACGCTAATTCAAGAAGTCAGTTTTATCGATAAACTGTGCATCTACAAATCTGCACCAAAGACCGTCCTTCGAAAGGCTTTCGAACTTCAGCCTGGTAAATTGAATAACAGAGGTGCCGCTTCCATATTCAAAATTCCGGATAACATTCTATACGCTAGTACTGGGAACAACGTTGCATCTCCGGTAAGGTAGAACACGTGCATATACTTTTATAAGTGTCAATGGAAAGCACGCGTGGAAAGCACAGTACTATCACGAGCAGCTAATGAAAAACCTTATTGGCACATGAAGACCAGTATTGCTACTGCAAAAATTCCGATGCTGGGGCGAAACTCAGACCTTGCAATTACATACATCAGAATGTTCTTTGCAAGTCGGGAATATCAATGGAAACTTCGACGTCGCTATGAACACACTCATCGGCCTTGGGGTCAAAGTTTAATTGATTGGCGCTACTCAGCAGGAGGTAATTTATAAATCATGTGCATGGGTCCAGCTCTCATTAAGCTTCATATTCTCGTGTGATATTATGCATTTAACGATGCAGAAATAACTCGTTCAGCGTCTGATATGGAAGTTAGATTCCTCTGCAAAATCTGGTTTACATGAGAACGTTCATTATATCCAAGAAAAACGTGCTATCGTTTCTAGAGTTGGACGTATCATACTCTTGAAAAATTCATTTCGTCCAAAGAATAACCACAACATCAAGATACTTCCAAGTACTCCTGCTCTTTGTCATTGTCATTATCGCCATCGTAGAACTCGTTTGGTGCTTCAATTCTAAGGACAGAAAATAGTAAAATCGTAAACAGTGTAACGTGATTAACTATTCAATAAAGAAGTTATGTGTTCCCTGAAATTATGTTCCATGAAAATACTCTTTAACACTCTCAAAGTCGAAACAAATAGAATGCCATTACATTAAATGCAAGCAATTGAGAATATTCTAGAAATTAGAATTTCATTATTCTTCTACTCTATTCTCACCTTACCCGCAATAACTTTGTAAAAGGTGACCACTGTAACGAACCAAAAATTTCAACGCTTTACTTTAGAATAAACGCGAAATATCGAGTGCGACAAAACAGTGCCTTTCATTACACAACAATGGACCTGGGGTTCGACGTCCTGTAGGGTTGTAAAGGTCTGCTAAGCTTTAGTAACAAGTATTTACAATGATGAGTGAGGTCGTACAGGGTGCGAATCGGCATTCAATGACCGCCGTCTGATATTCCGACCCCCTGACAATTGTACATTGCTCCATAACTCGGGTGCAAGATGCAAAGACCACATAGAGATCAAGGCTTTTTTAAATTTGGATACGGAAGGGCAAAAGATTCACAACGCACCTTGAATCTTCCTCTTCTTGGTGCACTCTCAGGTCCGGATTCTTCTCGTCATTGTGGCTCAGATTGAGTAAGTCGGGCGGAACCTGGAAGAGAATTGGGTATAGAGTGATGTTATCATTGGCATATCTCAATCGATTTCAATTAAACAACATTATCAAGGTGATACCTGAAACATTCGTTATTACAACCGTTGGAGAAATAGTGCCGTTTTGGTCGAATACTTGAGCAAGTACCCTAGCGAACCCGGTGACGATTTAGTATCCACTGCAATTGAAGTCCGACCAAGCTACACTTACGCAAACAAAAATGAGGTCACTTCAGGGCACACAGAATGTAACACCAGCTAAGAAAACTGCGAGGCAAGGCACAGCATCAGATAACTAATCACTACTTTCGAGTTAAATACATTTCTTATACATGAATATATTTATGGCAGTACTATTAAATTTAAGGAATATGTGGTCGAGGTATCTAAGAGCTTCGTTTAAAATCCATTGACTGGGCTTCAATACCAGCAAGAGAAAGCTTTGATCGTTTCTCTTCATTTTGGATAGGGGTCGACTCAGTCCATGTTTGGGCATCCTGGTAAATAGAAACGCTAAAAGATCGTGGCGTGTTGGAATGTGTCTGCTTTCGAAATGCAAAGTATTGTTGAATGGTATAAGTGCAGAGCAGGGATTAAAATTCAACGAGTTTCTTACCTTTGGTCAACCAATCTCTATTATACTGCACTGAGCTATTTATGGAAAGTCGTGTAGGCGTTACTAGGCACGGCGTCATTTGGAGAAATGCTTTCGTGGAATTTAGTCAATGAAGCAATACGTTGTTGAAAATCATATGGGGGAGAGGGGGTTCAATAATTGGCACGGTACACGAAACATTGATATCAAGAAATAAGCTGTAATCGTGTGCAGAATCAGCGGAGCTAAAAGGGGTAGGTCCCAGACAACTATGATGTGTTACACAAAATCAAGTGACGTAATGACGTGAATCAACTTCAATGACATTGACAGCACAACTTCATTTTGTGTTTGACTAAAAGAAAGCAGCTCACATTCCAACGTTTACTTGACACAAACAACATCATCTTTTATGGTCACAGTTGAGAAACCAAAGAAGATGCGTAATGATGACACAGGACTAGCATTCCCTTATGCATAAACACACTTTGCAGCTGTCACAAACTAGAATCAATCAATGTATTTAAGTCAATTTGGCGAAACTTCGGGTACTTACTTGTTGCATTTGCACGCTTGGGGCACCTTGGATGTACTTCAAATGATCAAAAACGGTCTGTTTGATGTTATCTAAGTACTAGAATAAAGAAAGAGTTGCATATTATATTACGACAAATAGCAAATTAAATAGAAAATTCGGTGGAGTCCATGAGCTACAGAGAAACCTACGTTGTACTAGTTTGTGACTCCTCCACTCCGCGCCCCACACATGCCACATATGGCCCCTGAAAAGCATGACCTAGTCAAGCAACAATCGGTTGCACGTATTACATCATAGAATTACTGTTGAACCAGAATGACAAAATGTATCATACTCCGATAATAACTACAATACGTGTGAAGAAACTAAATTCTTTGGTTGTTGTGTCTTTGTATGTCTGTTATCATTCATTGGTAGTTGCCAGTCACGTGGTTTTGTGCAACACAAGTGGTCCGTGCTTGCTTAGAGTCAGATGATTAGAAGTCGGTTAGGAGTTTAGCTGGAGTTGGAGTTGAAGATATTGTCTGTTTGTCGGTTATAGGGATTGTTATTAAGCGTAGTTTGAAGTTAAAGAAAAGCTGAAGTTTATTTGTAGTTGTAAATGATATTATAGGAATATATTGATGAAAGAATCAAATTGTTTGCTATCTGCTTTGAGAGCTTCGTCACATACAACACAAGGGACTACCCACCTGTCTTCCATTAAAATTCTGAAAATTTCCGTTCATCTCTGGACATAGTAAATAGTCTGGTGCAAAATATTCATAATATTCTGAAAAAAAGAATAAAAAAGCACCTTTAAGCAGCTTACCGTTGAGATGAGGCGAAGCAATGAGAAACACGTTTCTAGCCAACAATGCGGAGGGAAAGTGATGACGTCACAAATCAAAAGTTTTGGAAATAGTACAATCTGACTCAAGATATCGAAAGGCAAGCTTGAAATAGGCTGTTTCCCAAAGTAGCAGACCTGTAGTGTATATAGTGTTAAAACTAGAGGCGTTTGAATCTTAA
This sequence comes from Carybdea cf. marsupialis auct. non (Linnaeus, 1758), assembly GCA_010016065.2. Taxonomy (NCBI): domain Eukaryota; kingdom Metazoa; phylum Cnidaria; class Cubozoa; order Carybdeida; family Carybdeidae; genus Carybdea; species Carybdea cf. marsupialis auct. non (Linnaeus, 1758). The sequence continues at coordinate 20,925 of JAAAKL020002315.1, read as the reverse complement.
AGGTTTCTGGTCAAAACTATGTTGATATTCCTTGGTTCCCTAAGTTAGGAACCAGCATTAAACAATAAGGTTTTGTTAGATATGGTCAAAATCCTTTCCCAACACGGAGATATCAGCTTTCAATGTGTTTAATCTCTAACAAAACCTTACTCTTTGATGCTGGTTCCTAACGTAAGGAACCGAGGAATATTAACAGAGTTTTGACCAGAGACTTTTGAAATTCAAACGCCTCTAGCTTAAACAGTATGTACATTACAGGTCTGCTGTTTTGGAAGCCAGCCTATTCCAGGGTTGCCTTTAGATATCTGGAGTCAAATCTTATTATTTCCAAAGTGTTTGATTGGTGACGTCATCACTGGGCATTCTGGGACGTTAGTTCATCTTTCAGCAAAAGATAAATAGGTTTATGTTTGAAGTTTGAGGCGCTGGTGTCACATAAGTCACAAGTACGTAAACACCGTTCGAAGATCGGCGGACTCACTACATGCAATGCAGTCAACATGGAGGCTATTCTTCACTATGTGTACATGAGCCTTTCTTTGAATACTGAGCCAGCCTACATCTGGTGGAGAATGAGAAATGGCTCCTCTCTTCAATAAGAGATCTAATTATCCACTGTTGGAATAGCAATTTGTAGTAAAACGAAAACTTAACTTAACTTTTTAGATTTAAAAGTAAATAAACGTGCAGGAAGCTATTTTCCATGCAATTTACCTGACTTCTGCCCAAAACAAGCGTGTTTTTATCCACCAACACTTCGTGTAGTGGGTGAGTCTCCGTGCGGGGATAGTCATCATAAACAAAGTTTTGAAATGTTTTGAAAATACTCCTGAATTAGTTCGTGGAAAAGTAAGAAAGTTTAAAAACGATTGGGCACGTCATTTATGAGGTATCAAGGAAAATATAGAGCCAAGGATCTATTAACCCCCCTCCCCCGACTGGATAGGCTTAATTAATAAGAAACTAATACTTTTTATTTTCAAAATGCTTAATACGCTTTCCCTATTGTGTAAGTATTTTGAAACAACAATTTTATCGCAGAAATTCAAGAAACTGCTTAGAAAACTTCTATAAAACCGGCAATAAGAAACACTTGCTTCGATCAAAGCTGGATTTGTAAATGGATAACACGTAATTCTAAAAAGAAAACGTAATACGTTTGCGCGTTTATCTGCTGCACGTGTGCCTCTGGTTCAGTTAGTCACTGTTGATCATTTCCGGGTGTGATTTGACTGTTTCTTTGTGAAATTCTAAAACGTTTAAGTACCTCGGTTAGTACAAAATTAAAGATAGAACCATGAAATACCTGTCGTGGTGGGAATTTTCTGATTGACCATTTCGTCTAAAAGTAAGGAGGTCTCGTACGTCCTACAAAAGAGAAATCACGAAAGTTTGAAGAGACATATATATTCCAATGACGATGCCTAGATAACGAAACATCACAACGCAGAAATTTGTATTAATTAATCGCTTAACCTTCGCTTAATATTTAACCAACGAACAGTTGTGCTTCATATCTGCTCGTAATTATACTTCCATCTACGGAAAATTAACAATTCGAGAAGGTCTTAAGAAAACAACTCCAACTACTTTGTAGTCCCAAAGAGAGCCAATACACAGTGGCAAAAAATGTCCAGAGGAAAACACATTATTGTCTTAATGTATTAGGAGCTAAAGAAGATACTTCCGTGATCCCTGGGTCAACACTACTGATCTTCTCAGGAGTATGTGATAGAGCTAGAAGACAAATCCGCTGTAAAGTGAATTCGCCTCCGATATACCAACGTTCTAGTTTGGGAGGAGCTACATGCATTAGTCTACTTTTTCTTCTCTTTCCAAGAGGGCATCTCTCTCGCAACAGGATGAAACGTTTACTTTTCGTCTTGAGCACCCTCCTTATCAAAGCAAATTCATATTGTCGGCTCTTGCTACCACATCCTTTTAAAAGTATTTTTAGGTCTTTCGTTTTCTCTTCTGCCCACCACTTCACTATCCAATTTCACAATTTCTAAGCCTGATCGTCTTACAAGACACGACCCATCCATCATAATATTTTTCTTATCATCATTTGATTAATGGTATCTTCCAGGCCAAACCTCATCATGTCTTCACATTTATACTTCGTATCAAACACACTACACATGTACCGGTACGTACTGACTTTAAATCCAACGTCTCATAGCCACATGCTAGAACAGACATTACGCACGCCTTGCAGAATTAATGTATCATCCTCATTGTACACCTTCTGCTGAGGCCACGTCATGAAAATACATCCAACCAAAATAACACCCTCTCTCTAAGCAACCTCACGACCTCCGCTACGTTTGGCAACACCATCACGAGAACTGAAGTAATCTTCCTCTTCGGTTCCCATTATACAGCTCCTTTTGTGTTCAATTAATGCAGCAATAGTCGTGACACGGCATTTCTGGCACGGCAACTGTCTACCACTCACTTGGCATTTTTACCACTCTGAACACTTATGAACCCATTGACGAATAATGGACGAAATTAGCCGATTTCTATTTCAGTTGGGGTGATTTGTAAGGGGTGCTACACTGTTTTCGCAACTAAAGGTCATCTACAAATACAACTTTTGCAGTACTGTAATTTTATAACTTCGTACTACCAATTTTCCATGTTGTTGGCAACCGATTGCAGCAGAAATGGCAATGCCTCTGCCATGTGAGGTACAAAATTGTAGATATGATCATGAGAAAAGCGATGATAAAGAAACCATGCAAATCGCCATTGGTGTTTTTTTCAAAACAAAAGGAAGAGAAAAGCATGCATGAGTTCTACACTATACATCTTCCTTAGAAGAAAATTGTACTACGGCAACTTCGTTAAAAAACTCACACACATCAAAGTACTCTTTGATGAACTTTGCTGCGGGTTTTTGAAGCCTTCCTAGAATTTGTCAGACACTTTTGTTTGGGTTAGCTACTGAAAATGGCCCACCAACGAAAAGTATTACTATCTTGGTATTCTCTCGAAGGTTCGAGTTGTCTAATATTGGGCAATAGAATATATCACATTCATTAGTATTTACACGTCGTCATTTTGAATTAATTATGTTATCATGCTCACTCACCCACATATTGCATAAAGTCACATTTTAAATTGGGCTGAAAAATGACTTGATTTGAGGGTGACTGCAAACCAACCAAATGCATGACCAATGCTCTTTGAAACGACGATTAAGTACGCAGTTTATTCTCCTTTAAAATGGTAATGTGAACGGCTAGGCCTTTTCGGTAACCGCGTATCTTTACTTTGTAGGATTCCTTTTCTATACAATACTGTCATGTTACGGGTCACGAAACTGGACCTCACCCGTATGCCAGATTAAACTTTTTCGCAATATGTTCCTTGCTTTAATCACTCAAGCAAGAGCACAGGTGATTAAAGATCCCATGATTCACCTGTTTTCGACAAACGTAAGGGGGTTCGCAGTCAAGAATTATAAGTCATTGCCACTGATCTCTAAAAACACTGGATCGAGCATCTTCCGTCTCAAAGTGAGGTCAGTCGTTGGACGCCATTTCATTTCCCATAGAACAAAGCTTGTAAACAACGTTACGTAACATGGCGGACCTTCCCGCGCTATTTTAACTAATGGGAGCCTGTACTCGTGGCTACATTTTCTCGCTGTTGGAAACAATGGGATGCTCGATCCAGTCTTTTCTAGGGATCAGTGGTCATTACCTACATATTCATACCTCCCCGGCTAGCGTTGTCAACCATTAGACCCGCAGCCCGTCTGAACGATAGCTATCGAAGACGGGCAGATACACATCGTCAAATAGAAATGTAGGCTCCTACAGAGAGAATTGCAGTTCCCTAAAAGTTTTGTTTGTATTGAGGTCGTAAACGATCTGAGTAGGTGAAAGGAAGAGGCTTCAAAAGCTTTCGTATCATGTCACTTGGACATTAAAGCTGTCTTGTGCAAACTGTAAAGTATCACCTTAACCTTAGTACATATAGAACCTTTGGAACCCCAAACTATATTCAAAACCTAGAAAACCTCACTATTGACAGCTGGAACATGGGGTTGACATTGCTCTCTATTCCTCTAGAGAGTACAAGTACAACAACAAAGCAATATCTGTAAAGTTACCAGCATCTTGCTACATTGCGAATTGTATAGCCTCCTCCTCCAAGGACTAGCATGGGTAAATTAAACGACTTGATATATCGCACGCATTCCCTATAGAATGAATAAAACAGAAAAAAATATATAAAAGCATACAGTATATAAAATAATAAAAAATAAAAATACAATAATTTGATGTATTCTGAAGTGATATGAAGCTTGCGCTCGGAGAAAACAGTAACGTTGAACAAAAACGTTCTCTATCATCTATCCAAACTTTAACGTTACTGGAACCGACGTCTAGCCCAAATGGGGCATAACTATCCTATGCCACATGCAAAATATAACCTGAAGAGGTAACAGGTACCAAGACAACCTTGGATCTTGTTAGTGTTTTGCAGTGGCTCCATACAAACAGTCTGCAATTTATTTGAAGCTAACTACAAAAGCAGCTTAGAGTCGTGTTCTTCCTGTCTTCTCTTGTGCAATGCCATTGGAAAATATCCTGCAAGCAAAACCAACTTCCTACCATTAAAAACCTCGCCAATTGCCTACAAGTTACTGATCTATGGGAAACCTTAGTCGAGTTGACCAGAGATTCATCTCAAAAACGTTTCCAGCCGCTAACATAATCGACTGATAAAGAAACTTGCCAATTCATTCTTTAATCTATTTCTACGTACTTACTCAAACGCACCGTTCGCTCTTTACATGTTTCGAACTTAACCTAAAAATTTAACTTTAAAACTGCTTAAAACCCTAAACTCTAATAATAAAATCATTTACACGTGCAGTTTTTAATTGATAATAATGTTAAAACTGCTTCCTGATGTTACACTGTGTCATCAAATATGAAATAAAAAGGTTTTTACGTATGTGGAGCACGATTAACTAAATGTTAGACAGAAAAGATTAGTCTTCTTCTAATTTCTTCAAGAATGAAATGACGGGCGTGTTCTGGAAGAGCGTTTCGAAGCAGGAAGAACTTCTGATAAACATGTGCTCAACATTGTATCTTACCATGACTATCAGAGAAAGATAGTTCTACATAATTAATGAGAAACTTCCGTTTACCAAAAATCTATCAACTGTCAGCATCTTATGTCACCATCTTAAATTTGGGGCTCATCCGAAAAAGAGCCCTGTGAAGGACATTCCTTGTTTTGAAATGATGACTTGTACAGCTTATCAAACGTAAACAGTCTCCGTTACAGTTTTTCTCAACGTCGTGGTTTCTATCTACAGGCACCATAAAAGTGGTTACAGACCAAAGTGGAACTGTGTGGCACGAATTGCTATGCCTTTTCAAAGCTTAGTGACACTTACCCATGCCCAGAAAGGTTCAGGTTAAAGCATCCAAGCCGATCTAAAGCCAGAGAATCTGCACCACACTGTAATTAAGAAGGAAACTTACTTGAAAAGAAAAGACAACGAAGAACTCAAAAGCTGTGCCGCTTAACTTTAATCAACATATTCGTCTAGCACACTCCTACGATATCTGATGCACTATCAAAATAAAATATTTTACGGTATGTAACTGATACTTGACGTCCAGTTATATACATGGCTATAATTTACACAATTAACGCAAAAGCAGAATAAAATTTAGCAAAAGTGCAACAACCACCACGGGTTATTATGTAAAACAAGAAACGAAATGAAAACTTATTCGCCCTGGGCGTTTCTAGTAAACGGACTTGTATAGTAGGTGCAAGTACCTGGGTAGCGACTGTTCCAGTTTCAAATGCCTGATGTAGTTCGCAACCGGTTTAGCTTGGCGATAAACACAAGTGTCAAGGGATCATCAATAGTAGTAGTTTACATGGTTTCTGCACTCTCTTTACAAATGTGCAAGTTGCGTCGAAGGTCAACCGATGAATACAGAGGTGACCCCCTGTGACCTAATACAACACAATGCAACTTGGGCGAGATCGTCCAGCCAAAGGTGTGATATCACTTCATGGAGTCTACTTTTCGATTATCCACTTACTTTCGCGAGATTAATATGGGCACACACATATTGAAATCTTTTTCGTTGGCAATGAAGGTGAGGGGACTTTGAACCACTGTCCTGTTTGTCGCACCCCAAAAAGCCACTGCATTAAACAACACTCAATAAGATAGCATAGATGAAGAAAAATGTCAGTGGATTCATAGCAGTAAATAAAGTCAAGGCTACGTACAAGATACTTAAGCATCTCACATCAGATGTGATTTTGGAAAACTACAGCGAATGACTTACCTGAAGTACGATGCACGATGGTCGATACTTGGCTATGACAGCTTCTACTACTGGCTTGAAGACATATTGATAACCTTAATGGCAAAGAAATTTTTTCACGTTACAAAGTCATTAGCGCCACACAAAGTGCTTCAAAAAATTCATAAGAAGAAAATAGATAAAACCAAACTTTAAAGAGAATAATACAAACAGTAGTGGCATAGTGGTAGAGTGTCAGACTCACACTCCGACGGTCGACAGTTCGAACCGACCCTGAGCTTGCCCGCCACGATCCCAGAGGTACTGTGCTCTGTTATCTGCTCTCGTGAAGTGGGAAACTATGTTTTCGAGAGATAGGATACAGGGGGGACTACATGCGTGAATAGCAAGAATAGCAAGCATAAAATCGAATGAAAAGTAAGCATAAAAAAGTAAGCATGAATAGATTGTCATCCGAAAAGGAAAAGTAACACGTTCCTAGAAGTGGTTTCGGCCTTGATCAGGGTGAATACAATAAAAAAATGCAAATGACTGATGACTCAAAGTTTACATCAAATAGTTATCAAGATTTGGTATTACACTGCCCGTGATTCTTTATATGTATGATTTCCTCTTCCGGTGATCACTAAGCTTTCTCCTAATACTAAACAGCAATCAAATACTAACACACGAATCTTAACCACTCCTTGATTATTTTTAGCCTATCAAGTTTATTTACTGTAATTAAGCGTTGCGTGATTGGTCTGTAAATTGTATAAATTAGAAATACATAGTGGTCTAGTGGATAACTTCCCGACCTTAAGATCACGAGTGTCAAGAGGGCCACGGTTCAAATTCCGGAAGGGCCATTGGTGATGTCAGGAAGGGCATACGGTCTTAAAAGTGCTCTATGCTCCAGTAACAAGTCCCGTGTATATGGTCACCGTCAAACCCAATGAATGGGGAGGCGACGTTAAACAGAAAAAAAGAGAAGTGAAAAGGGTGACTGAGAAACTGTGAGAGAGATCACAGATCCTCCAATAGATAAAAGAGAAGAATAAACTTATGTATTGATAAGGAGTTGCTCTAGCCTACGCTGGCTGCGACAGCAACAATACACAGTGGTTAAAGCTACCACTCTTTCTAGAACATACGTTATTCCTTCATTCATCTATAATATATCACCAGGCAGAGTCATTACAAAACTTGAACTGCAACTTTAAAAGTGCCTGCAAAAAAACTTGATCAAAATGAGCATCGGTTTTAAGCAGATTATAACAAAATTGTAACAATTTTTTTTAAGATTCAACAAGTAAAATTAAAAGCACATAGATGTTTAGTTATTTTAACTATGCCCTGGAATTTCTAGGCTTTGCCAATCGAAATACAACAGCCCAATCTTTACATACTCGGAGACCATGCTTACCATTTTGGCTGAGTAAATTCTACTAAAAAATCTATGCCTTTCGAAAGCACACGTAGTATTGATTGGTTCCCAAACGGACAAGCTAATCGATATTTTCGCTCTCAAGACGTTGGAAAAACCATAACACTTAACATCAAAGTAGATTCGATCAAATTTTGTAATTGTTAACAGGTACGAGCCCCGTTTTTGTTTATTTCGATCCGATTTGAATATTTATATACCATGTTGTTTAAAATATTGATCATTCACTATGGATCGGCTGAATAAAGGGCAGTGAAAAGTTCCTCGATCAATGGTTTGCCTGCTTAATTGCCTGCTCAAACTTGGTAAGAAAGATTATATATTGGATGTTGGTCGGACTTTACTAAACATACCTTGGTCATCGATGCCATCTTTGAGTGGTACGTTCAAGGAATAATAGCGACCATCATCCACACCAATTTCATACATGTCCCCTTCAAAGGTGCAAAGAGAGATCATATCATGAGCAAAGAAAAGGAAAGGAAGAAACTTTAATGTGAAAGTTGACAGTAGTAACTCTGTTCTCAAATAAAGTCCTTGCAGCTGATTTATGCATTGACATGAATGAAATACACTGAATGGACCTGAATATTGGTCTTATGTAATCGCATTAATTTATCACTACAATTACTGACCTAAAGTGCACAGTTTCTTTCCTCGTAGCAAAATAAGGGACAAAATAAAATCGGCGTTAACTTCCCTTGGTTCAAATATTGCACGTTCGGTCTATACCACGACTTGTACCCATCCTACCAACTATTACATACATTATGTACAAGAAGCCATAAGAGATGAGTTGTTTGAAACCTCTGAATGGCAACACAAAAATCAAGTGGTTATTCTCATGACTGAGGTAAGCTTGGGGTGCTTCCGTGGAGAACTGCGTCACTGGTACTTGCAAGTTTTCCCTTAGGAAAAGAGTGAATACACCACTCCATCTATTATGCACAAAAAGAGTACGATCGGAATCTATTTGACACGTGTCAGGTGCTATTGCTCACATGATGGAGACCCAGGTAGTGCAATTAAACGCCTACTAAAGAAACGACAAAATTTCTTCTTGGTACAGCGAATACTGTCAAGTTCCAGACAATGTTTGTTTGTCAACCTGGTTAAAGTTGCACATAAGATGTAAAGCGGAATTATCAAATCCTACTAGTGTTATGTTAAAATGAAGTGAAAGCGGACTTTTCAAGGGCCAGTTAGAAAGAGTCAAGGGAATGTAACAGACTCCTCATTAAATGAACTGCTAGTTTGATGTACAATACTTAAAACTAGTCACAAAATACATTTCAAATGTATATTTCATAGATCAGCAGCTTTCCGTGTGAAAGCTGTTTATAACACTGCAATAATATACAAGACATTGGAAATGTGAAAACAAACCACAGTTTAAACCTACCTGTTCCTGGAAAGAAGAAATTTCCATATTTGTGAAAAGATAGTGTCATGACACGGTCGGTGAGATAAAAGGCTTCCTGAATAAAAAAAGAAAGTTTGAAAGAATGATTACTGTACATAATGAAGGAAGATATATTTATCAATATTAATACAAGTTTATCAAAATAAAATTTGCTAATCGTATTACAAAACATCCTTGACAGTCCTAATGATACAAAACCATGTAGGAGGCATAAGTTTAATAGCTACCACAGAATATTAACTGCGTTGACATAACACTTTTGCAAAAAGCTTAAGTTAATCTCCACTAATAAAAATTTAATATCGTTACTAAAAGTTACGCATATAGAGAGGAACTTCTCAAGGAGACCCTCTTTGTCACTTTACGCCTTTATAACTACACTCTCTGTGTTCCACGTTGCTGTAAAGTTTGCGACAAGTTTTCACTTGTGAAATACATCAATGAAATAAATGCATCTGTGCAGAAACAATCAATTGCCCAAAATAGCTACCACTTACAACTGCAGATGTAGCTATTCCTGTCTAAATATGAGCGTGGCCCATTTCTTCAGAAAAACTTCCTAAAAGAAAGACTCTACGGCCGAGAAAGAAAAGCATACACATTTGAAAACTTAAAATGCCTACCTGTACACCGTCTCCATGATGGATGTCAATGTCAACGTACAATACTCTCGAATGATACCTTCAGAATGCAAAATGGAGCCAATTAGTACAAAAAGCAAAAACCGTAGTTGTTGATGAAGATACTGGCTGTGATTTAACTTAATATCAAGAAACGATAACGTTTTAGAATCATACACTTGAGACATCAGTTATCAGCGGAGTTCACCTAGCTTAGTTAAGAGAGCGAGTACAAACATCAAGGGTTCGAAACCTATCGGTGACAATTCCCTATCTTTCCAGTATCTCCTCAAAATTTAATACGTGACAATTCTATAAAATAATGGAAGACAAAAATCTGGAGGATGAAATTAGGAATTTACGATGCATAATCGAAGTTATGACAACTGATAACATGATTGATGTGCTTCATACGTTCAACGTTCATCAGAAATAGCACATGCTGACTTTTTATGGGCCACTTCTGAAAAACCACTTTTTAAGGACCACAGTAGTGGCATAGTGGTAGAGTGTCAGACTCCCAATTCGAGGGTTGTGAGTTCGAACCGACCAAACGTTTGCCTGCCACGGTCCAGTAAATACTGTGCTCAATCATCTGTTTTCGTGAAGTGGGAAACTGTTTCGAGAGATAGGACAGAGAGGGGATGTCAAAGTTAATAAAGAACAACAAAGAAACTCAAAGTTAATAACGCCACCGTAAAACAAGTTAGTTTGTTTTATATTGGTACGTTTGTTCTAGATCTAGTGAGAAGAACTATTCTAGCTACTAAATCTTTGGTAGGCTTACAAAAGACTGTTTGGAATAGAAGGGGAATATCAACTAAGTAAAAATATGTCTACACACTGCACTGATTGTTCCTGATGTGACCTATGTATGTGGCCATGAAAATATTAACTGTTTTTGAAACTGACTGTCCCAGGCACGTAGCTCAGGGGGGCACGGGGAGCAGTGCCCCCCTGTTGGAATTATCAAAGTCACTTTGCCCCCCTGGCTGAAAATAAAAGCCCAGTACGGTATTACGAAGGTTTCAATTTTGCCCACCCCCCAGTGGATACTTCGTTCTTGATAGTGCCCCCCCATTTCGGAAGACCCAGTTACGTGACTGGACTGTCCTCGAATTATGTTTAGTACAAAGCCCCATTAACAATTTCAAGATGCTTAATATTTGCAAGCAACTATATCTGATCAATATAAAATATCTGATCAATTACATTGTGAAGAGGAGAAATTAACCTGGTATTTGACAACCCTAACCCTAACACTTGACAAGGTAGGGAATTCGAGCTATATGAATGGAGCACAACTAAAAGGGCAAAATTGCCAAGACCAAGACAATAAAGATAATGATGATGATTACAATCATGATAACGATGATGATAATGATGATGATGATGATGATGATGATGATGATGATGTCAAAAATAGCAATAGAACGGCATAATGGCAATTCAGAAAATCACACAATGGCAGAAGTAACCTAGGGAGTGCAATCACAGATCAATAAATTCTACCTATTATTATATGGCATACTCCCCTCAACGACAGCTTGAAAGCATTACTTTAATAGCTAATGTGTGAGATGGTTTGACAAATGATACCTATCAGAAAAATTAATGCACTTACTTCAGCAACTCCAGGATGGAAATTACAATATCATTAACATAGCAGAAACCAGATGCCTGTTAGCAAGACAAAGAAAGGTGTTACCAACAAAGAGTCACAAATTGATTCTACGTCGAAAACCTATTGTGTTATTCATATTATCTGGTTCATATTAGAACTCCAAGAGGATTTCTGGTTTTGCATGAGGATGTGGGACAAAGTTCCGGGACAACAAAAATTTTCTATCACAAAAAGTCAGCAACAGTGGCCATGACACAAAATACATAAAAATGGCAACCTACAGGACACTATCCATCCACTGTTCCATTAAAGTTCAAGATTCTTTCCCCTAAAACTCCCTGTTTACAGGAGCTTGACATATTTGGGGGCAGTTTCATTATTCTCAGGTGCAAATACCTACTTCTGGGAGGTTTTCAGGATACCCAGCATTTGCATCAGCATGATCCACCTTGTATTAGTAATAAACCTATTATATGTTTGGTTTATAGTTCAACACATGCATAGTAACATCAATAAAATAATATCAACATGCAAGATTAGACAAAAGTTTAGTACTTTATATGAAGTAAATTGCTTACGTGGCAAAGCAGCATATATATGGATGACATGCTGCCCACCTATGCCAAGTTACTGCAGAAGTGACATCCAACTGTTAATTACAACACAAACCTATGAAGGCCATGCTCTGCTATAGGAACAAGTAACCGAAGGTCACTAAAGCTTGAAAGGTCAACTGAGAGACACAGGATGCTTGTGCAGCCGAGTTAGCACACTTTGAAAGCACAGGATTGTTTTAGACTAACCAGACGGTGATAATAAATCCTGCCTGATAATCCATATCAATATAAAGAAATGCATGAAGAATATTGAAGCCTCCAGCAAATATTTTGCAATGCACAGGGAATCAATGCCTACTTAATACATTCACATATGTTTTACTTCACTTTCCCTTGGCTTTGATTCCTTTGATATCACAAAATTTACTGTCAGATTGTTGAATGACATCTCAACGTCATTTGGCTGGCAAAAAATAAGCTCTTAGTACTCACCTCAAATTTCTTTGCATGATGAAGTCCACCAGCCCAATTAATTGCAATGTCACACACCTATAGAGAGGATTATGGGAATTTGACCTTGGTTTCCTGCACACAATTTACATGTATCAAAATAACACTAATTAGTATGTATATATCACAAAACATAAAGATGAATGTGTGTGTATATATATATATATATATATATAGTGTTAGAGGTATTTACATCTTTAGTAGCATGTGCCACCCTATTTTCACTTTTGGCAAAAGTACCCCTTCTGTGTGAAATTGCGACCCTTATGCAAAAACTCTGTATTCTACTTACTCTTTTCTATTTATCAGCTGCTTCTTTTACCCACCCTTTCTCAATATGAGATTTACATATGAAAAACCATAGAAATCTGCATGAAATGCTCTTTGCTTCAGTAGGTATTGATTCTTTTATAAATCAAGTACCCCTTCCACAACAGATATAAAACTAGGTACTGTTTTTATATTTAGATAAAGTGCACTGTATTTGAGAGAGCTATTTGTGCAATTTTTATGCAATACAAGAGTCTCATAACTATAGAAGTACATGCCCATTACATTACAAACTACATACTTAATGTGGCATGCTCTTTTACTACATCATGTGATGTTCATCTCTAAGATGGAGAATGTTATAGGCATTTATTACATATCTGAAGATAGGAACCACTGGTACAGATGCAGTTCCTCTGTCATATGAAAAGAATACTATGCTCTCTTCTCTTTCACATGTTCCTTTGTTGTCTTCAGCAGAACATCCTTGCATGCTACCCTCTTTCAATTTACATTTTTCTGTAGGATACAAACATATTCTCAACCAAAATTGTCAATTTTTCTTGACACATATTATGCTCTATTTCCACTGCAAAGATACGTAAGTGCACCACTTTGGACATAAAATGATTGGCCTTTCAAAGGATGACCATCATGTTAAAATTAGTCCCCTTGTCAAAAACAAAACTAATGTTCCACTTTGAGTGGAAATGTATTGACTGTGCAACAATAAATCAGATTTCAGAAATGCTGCTGCCTTTTGATAAGTGAATAAGCACTTTGATAACCTGGATTCAGCAACGGTCATCTGATTTGTATAATTAATGAATCACATTACAATGGGATTAGTACTTTCCTCAGTCTTTATCATTCGTTTCTTGACAAATACTAATCAGCAGAATTTGAAATCTATAATCTTAGACCCTTTTAAGTTCACCATGGTTTTCCAGTATCCCTACTGTCTTTTAAGTGCCAATTTCTGTCTTTGTTTCCATCTGGCAATCAGTTCTACATCTCTTATTGGGTACAACCCTGACCCAAAATTTCCCTCCCAAATTTTGAATACATTCCTGCACCTCACAAAATGCATATGTTAATGGTTGTTTGGAGGGCATTTACTTTCAGGCAAAAATACAGTATAAATCACCACAAAATTCTATATTTTGTTATTTATGATTACCAATAACATCAAATGTTAATACAGATACGACACATCAGGAACAAAAACCCTGTCATTATGCTGTGATAATCATTGGCTACTTCCAGAATGAAATAAATATGCCTATGTTGATACTAATTGTCATCTACATGAAGACAATGTGTAATGTCAGAAAAGTTTAGTTTATGAAGTAAAAAACAACTTACTCCATGGTTAAGCTTGATAGCACCTTCCAATGAAGCTCCAGTGTAGATTGAACAGAAATCAAACATCCCAGGAAACACAGGGCTGTTTTGGGAGAGGAAAATCAATATAGTGCTATCAAATAATATGCTCTTGCTTTTACTTTCCTCAATACGACAAGAGTGTACATGTAAGGCACTCTGCAAATTTACAAATCAAGCAAATTAAAAAAAGAACAATAATAATGTTCACTAACTGTCTTGGTGTTTAAAATAAAATCTGTTAAGGCTGCTTTTGGAAAAGCAGTTACGAAAAACTACCAGTCAAAGAACTTAAGCTGGCCAGTACAGAACAATAAATTGCTTCTGCAACTTTATAATTGTGCAGAAATGTTACCAAAGGACTCTAATTATGAACTGCTGCTTCATGTAATGCCACTAACAGTGAACTAGAGTATTGAAAGACCAGCCCTCATACGGTGGAAAGTTAGGTGTAAGCAGGTGGGGGTGGGGTGGGGGTCTGGGTGAGGGATTATGAAGACAGTCAAAATGAATTTAAAAGGTTCCCCTTTCACTGCGATATGTTTCAAACAGATGGCAACTTCTCAGACAAAGCTGATTTAAGAGTCTATGGATCTATAACAAAAATTGCAGTAACTTACCAATCTTCTCCAACACTAAATTTGCTCAAGCTGCTAGTAAAGCCTGCCATATTCTGTGGTGTAACTCTGCAAATAACAACAAGATTTACTAATCATTTCCATGGACCAAGTAAAAAAGAATACTAAAAACCTACAAAGACTTTTAGAGCATAGATAAAGTCAATTAGGATCCTTATTGATATATCATATTTGATCAGTATAACACTTCACACAGCCGAAACATCTGTAGGTCAGTAGTACGCGAAATGCAGAGAACGGTACAAAATATCATATACATCATAGTTCTTTATGCCTCTTCACGACATTTTGGTACCACTGGTCGATTGACTTACCAGAGTTGTGAAATTTTGTATCTATGTAATGTTATATAGAAATAACATTGTATACATATGAGATATATTTAGGGTTGTATATATAATGTTTGCTCTTATTCAGTGATCATGATAATATTTGGGTTATAATGGTGTATTTAAATGGGAGAACTGTGTTTCACCAAAATTCAATGCCGTTATGTCATTACATATGCACATAATTTCACACCAGATGCTAAAATTTATTTTCAACACATTGGGTGCAAAATACAACAAAAATTAGAGCAAATGAAAGAAAAGGATCTGTCCATTGGCATGCTTGAATAAATTTGCAAACAAATGTTATGAATGTACCTGACAATTGGTTACAACGTCTCATAATTATTCTCATCACACTCAAAAGATTGTTGTCAAAATCCACAATACTGGTACTGGCTTCTCACTTCATTATCTGGTTTTCCCTATCTGTAGGAGAGATGCTTTGGTCCTGTTGGGAGAAGTGTGCAACACCATGATCCATCCAACTCCCAGTGAGGGAACAGTGGCATACAACTTGGATAGTAAGTGAGTGATGTATGTATTCAGTTGAGATAATTCCTCTGGGAAGGCTGTTAAGGGAAGTGTTGTCTCTGAATCCTTACTACAACTTCTACTGGCATATATAAGGTGATTTTATTACACATAGATCCTTTACATGTACTCACCTTTGCAAGAATTTGATGTAATCCTCTGAGTGAAATCTACACATGTCATGAACAGATGCCCGGTATGGACGATAGATCTAAGTATAGGAACAACAGGATTTACAACAACTACAACATAATTACAAATGGACATCATGATAGAGTGTATACATATACACACTAAAATGCAGTGCCCTATTAGAGCACTTTCAAAAAAAGGTCCTAATATTTTGTAACAGTGGCAAGTTTACATCTGGATTAACTGTGTCATAATCATTTGATAGATGAAAATTCTCCATTTTCTGAAATATTTTCCCCTTGTTCAAGGCCAAAGTCACTGCTAGGAATGAGATAGTAAACTTAAACTCACATCATATTAAATTTTTAAAAGGACTTTCTGTGATTTGTAAATACTCGCTATACTTCTCCCCACTTTAATACCTTTTTCATCAAATGCATAGTTACTGTTAAAATGTAATGTTGTGATACAACATAGAGAAACAAAGGCTATTTATAAATTTGATTACATTTCAAATACATACATGCTATTTAATAAGCATATCCCTCTTTAATAAGCACATCCCTCTCAAGAGCAGAGGGGCTGTATATAATAAGCACATCCCTCTCAAGAGCAGAGGAGCTGTATATGCTGCCTGTGTCCGGTCTGTACTACTCTATGGGTCGGAAACATGGAGTATCACCAGTAGACAGGAACAGTTACTGACCAGCTGTGACAGGAGGTTCCTCAGATATATGGCAGGTGTTAGGCTCACCGATAGAATCAGTAGTCAACAGGTGGCAGAGCAATGTGGGCAGCCCCAGTTACAAGATGTCATAAGGGAGCAGAGATTACGTTGGTATAGACACGTGAGAAGAAGAGATGAGGGAGAAATTTTGGCAGACATTCTCCATATGGAAGTACCTGGCCCTCGCCCCCGAGGAAGGCCAAAGAAGAAATGGATGGACAATGTAACGGAAGACATGGCAGCTCTCGGTCTTCGAGACGAGGATGCCCAAGATAGAGTTAGATGGCAAGCTCTCATAAAGCGTCCAACCCTCTGTAGAGGAAACGAAGACGTTAAAAGGATAAAGTAAAGTAAAGTATAAATAGACTTCAACATTATTTCAACAGGTGTATCAATATCTCTTAAGTGTCACCTTAAAACACTAGTGAACCTGAAGCCTTATGTTTTTAATATATCAGCCATTCCATAACCAGCAATCAAACTTGGAAAATGTTTAGGCTTCCAAGTCAACACCATATAATGTCCATCAAATAACACACCAAGGGCATTACACTACAATCCAGCAAGATTATCTTTAATTGTGCATTATTTTACCAAAATAAAAGATTAGTAAGTCCTTCTAGTAGCATAAAATGGATTTTGGAATAACATCCTAGCCAAGTGACTGTTGCTTAGCAACAAAGCAACAGAGCTTTTTATTATGACCATACTTGGGTGTATGAGTTAAGGAATCACTATGCACGATTTCATTTGTTAAGCTAACAGACTGTATAATGCCTATAATTAATTTCTCCTAAGTTCCCTTTCTTCCTTCCTGTGAGATCCTCCATCAATATACTGTGTCATAATGGAGGCATGCTAATGTGTTTCCACACTAACTCAGTGAACTCCTTCTCTTATTGTGTTGCATGCTTTGCTTGGTTTATGTCCACTCGAAGCAACTTTGTAACTTTATACCATGCATCTCAGTAATATGGTTTTGTTGCTTTCACAAACACCATTATCTTTCTGATTGCATTGTTTTCCACTCTACATACATGGGTAATATATTTCAAGTATTGGGCATTGACACTGCTAGTTATATCTTGTGCTCCACCAATTTTCCGGATTTAATCATTACAGTACACAGATTTGTAATCTGCCTCCTCATCCTCATAAGTGTCATTACTTTTGGGGACATGTTTTGGCCTCCACCCTCCTTTTACTATGCTCCTCATACATTCATAACAGCATACCTCTAGCTTTTGTAATTGTTGTTGCTTGGGATAGCATGTAAGTTTCCCCATAAAAGTTAAAATGCATATAGTCAAGTAGTGCTCCGTGATGTTAGACATGGATGATAAAAATGTACAATTTCTACTCCGGTTCAAATAAATCTTAAATACCAAAATAATCAAACGGAGATACACAGTTTCACATATTCATTAATTTGACTAAAGCAAATGGTGATGTATAAATATCTCTTGCAAATTCACTATGGATGTTGCTTAAACTGTCAATTTATGTTTCAATACTTGTACGAGATAAGTGCATTAAACACATTGTTATTATATACTATTATTTTAAGAACCATAATAGTCAGTAACACTACCATCATCAACATCATAATCATTATCTTTATCATCTTTCTCTTCATTGTCATCTTTTTTTTCATTTCCTTACATTGGTATTTTCCACTTCTACAAGGAGATGCTGACAGTAGAAGCATGAGTGAACTCCATCATAAAATCAAACTCCACCAGTTTTGTTTGCCTCTTTCAAACAAGCTCTACAACACTCTTGTATTACCTTTACTCTAAAGAACATAGTTAACTAGGACTACATTTGATTGTGATAATCTGTTTTATGATTTTATGCTTTCCTAACTGGGACTTAGACAGGCCCCCCTTCCCCAGCATTAAGACTGTCATTGGGTCTCAAAATTGTTAAGAATAAGTATCCTTGATTATAAAAAGGTATCTATAGCTCTCTACATCTTGACAGCCAATACATACCTTGCTGACTTCCTTGTTGGCCAGTTTCAAATGTCAACTACAAACAAGGCCAATCCAACAGAGTGATACGAATTTTGGACTGGTAATATCCATTTAAGGAACAGCCTTACAGTGTACAACAAACTCTACTCAAATATATGACAAAAGTGTTTTCTTAATACGGTAGTAACTGCCTCATACTTCAGATTTTACAGGAGTCAGTACTGCTTGTGAATAACATTACCTCCATCTTTTTGTACAATCCATAATTTAATACCAAGCTATGAGTTAAAGCAAGCCGATGTGGTTTCATTGGGTGGCATGGGCCTAAAAATAACAAAATTAAAATTAATTTTTTAAATTTTTATGTAAAGCAACAGGAAGTTGATGAAACAGCTTGATAATAATGGAGTAACCCCACCCTCCACAATACAACTAGCTACAATAATAGCTATAAAGCAACCAAAATTATATTTCAAAAGATGACTTTAGGCAATACCAAGTTCTTGAGTAACTATATATGAAAGTGTCAGTGAAGATGAAACAGTCAACAATATATTTTCTTGGTGTCATACTCAATTTCGCAATCAATACACATGATTTGGTACTTTCCCACAATAATAATGTTGTTACTTCCAGAGGGGTATTATATAGTGTATATATAAATGAATACTGTAGTGATATCATGGAGGCACAGTGCTCACAACATGAGACCTGGAGCAAAATGGTAGTAGACAATTAAGAAAAGTGTCAAAAATTTGGTTGTAACGTAAAAGTTCATGCTCTTGGCAATCTCTAGACAACTCAGAACCTTTGGCATGAAACAACCAATATATACAACAAATACATATAAATATGGGTACTATTTATAGCCATCTTGGCCAGTATATACAGATGGGTTCCAAGTGATTGCCATTGCTCAGCATGGTATGCTATCATCTTGCTTGAGAACGTTAACATATACACATACATAAACTAAAGTTTCAAGCAAGATTCGAGCAAGTGCACAGATCCATTATTGGCCATGGCCACTTTCCAATTTCCAAAGCCCTAAAGTGATTCTCAATGTTTTAAGTTTGCAATCATGGACAAAGGATTTATTTCCTTCGTTTATATGTAGCACAGCTTGCAAACTAACACTAAATGTTTGGTCACGTCTACTATTTAAAGTAGATGTGCCTGTACCACTACAAAAATGATACTGACACAAAGTAGGAACTAATAATATCTTTTGGTATTAGAGAGCTATATAATGGGCCTACACAAGCTCCTCGCCTTTTGCTACATAGGCCTAATAACCACCACCAGTGTTGCAATGTTGACCAGAAGAATCATCGCATCACCCGCCATAAAGGTCATGTAGACATGACATGTCATGTCAGCAAAGGTTGATTCAAAACCTCCAGGGTAAAATAAGTCTTAACGAATTATCCGATTCTAGAAGATCGCCAACGTAAACCTTACCGAAGAAGGCTAGATTACTAATTTACTTGAATAAGTCTAGTCTGTGAGCCTGGCTTTAAGAATAAACCTTGACAAAATCTCGCTGTACGCTTGACTTGTGAGAACTTACCATAATGAAAATTTCCAACATCCGGATCATAAAAATAACACACCCGTGGCCTCCGCATAGTGTTCCTCAAAGTGTGTTCTTTATATAACCTCTCAAAACATCACCATTGTTTTGCCCTGTTGTAGCCTGTTTGATGCTGATCTTTAGACGTTGCAATCCGGCAAGCTTCTACCTTCAACTTAGATGAGGTGATACTGCCAATTTACTACTCATGCGTCTCCAAATGGAATCAAATATGTAGATCACTCATGACTTCATGCAAAATACACAAAACTTTCCCTGTTTAATCGATATATCAATACGTTTTCACCCATCAAAAATATGTTCTTCGATGTTGATCCATGACAACAAATCGTCATTACAATTCGGTGTTCGAAGATGGCGCTATTGAAAACTCCAAAATGAGGCAAGAATCAGATAGAGGCATAACAACAAAATGTTTGAAAAACAACAGCAATCCTTTTCCTGATTATGAACTGTGTTAACAAAATACTTCAAAAATAAAACATGGAAATCCCGTGTTGTTGAGATGGGGTAAATAAAGGTTAAGGAATTTTCTCTACTGAATAGCAAACTGCTGAAATAAACCCCCAATAATATGAAAAACGATCCAAAACACTTGTACAAGTTACGCAGGCCTAGCAGAAGATAGAGTTGAGGCTCGCTTTAGCTACAATCATGGACAAATAGAAGTTAAACTTTTACTAAATTTCGGTGAAAATGGAGCAAATCACGCAAGAAACTTGCCACATGATAGGGGTGTTCAGGTCTGGTATTATTTGTATTCTAGATCTCTCCGCTTAGCAGCTGGGAGGTCTGACATGCAAGTGCCCAAAATGCTCGTTTTCAAACTGAACAATATTTTGGAACGGGGGTTGGGGAAACT